>VWPU01006859.1:0-104748 GCA_013398955.1 Callaeas wilsoni
CGCGCGGCGCGGCCCCGCCCGGCCCCGCGGCTCCTCAGGCGCGGCGCTGCCGAGCGCAGCTCGCACCCTCTGGGGCCGCAGGGGCCCCGGCGCTGCCGCCCTCGGGCAGGCCGTGGTCTGCTGCCGCCGGGCCCGGCGCGGCAGTTCCCCCGGAGAGAGGGCGTCCCGGCCGCCGTGTGTCCGTCGGTCCTCGCTGGGCGGCGGTGGTCGCCATGAGCGGCGTGTACCACAAAGGAACGCACCCCGCTGCCAGCGCTCGGGGGAGGCTTGCGAGCAGCTGGGATAATTTGCTTTAAAATTGAATTTGGGGGCAAAGAGAAAATCAGATCAGGGACAGAGAAGCTGATAAGACTGCTGAACAAGGGTTTGTCCTAGAAATAGCAGATGAAGACGATTTCACAGCTGTAGAAGAGGCCGAGGACGCTGAGCTGCCTGACATTCAGGGAGGATGCGGGAGGTGGTGTAAGGCATAAATGCCCAGCACAGGCGCTTTTGAGTTTTATCTCTCCGTTAAAACGTGGAGTCAGATTTATAGGGAAGTCAGAGCTGGGAAAATGGGCACCTGTTCCTGGTCCCTTCTTAGGGAAGGTCACATTGAGGGACATTTTTCATCATGCAATTTACGCCTTCCTCCACTTTATCCCTGAATTTGGTCCCTGGAGATTGGTTTAGGCCTTGGTGTCCATGTACACGTCTGAAGGCATTGCCTGGTTCCAAACGGGAGGTGTTTCCCATCCCCAGGGTAGCCCCAAGTGACAGGGTACCACTTGTCTGCCAGGGACGCTCCACTGAAGAGCGACAAGGCTGGGTCCGTCACAGCACCACGTGTCACGCTTGGTGATCCCTCTTCAGGAATATGCCAGGATCACAGTGCAGGGGGCCTTTCTGCTTGGGGCCGCTGTTCAGCAACAGGCCCTGTTCAGATGATTCCCTCCGGCACCGCCACTTAGAACCACTCCGGTGTGCAGGAGTAGTCTGAACACTTAATAAAAGAAAGTGGGGAAGAATGCAAATTAGGAGATGAGAAGCTTGTAATAGGAATGATTTGTCATGACAGCTGGGTGCAGAGGTGAAAGATGCTCAATGCCTTAGGCAAATAAAGGGCTCAGTACTACTATGACACAAGCTGTTGATTTTGAAAGGCAGACTCAATGCAGAACAGCACCAAACCAAGCTTTTCACTGTTACTGGAAAATTACTCAGTCTGAAGGAGGGTTTGTGGAAGAATAAGATACTGTGTTTTTCTGATATTCTGTGATTTTGTGAACATTACTGAGCACCCACAGATAATCCACATATGTCAGCTCAAGCAGCATTTTGAGGCAGGTTCCCACCTCTGCTGTGTAGGACTTTTTTTCTCTGAGGGTGCTGCCGCCATTAAAGGGCAGAGATGGGAAAGATCCTTGGATTTAACACCCTTACTCCTTTCAAAACTGAGGTGGAGAGGAGCGAAATGTGGCCTCTCATTCATGCCGTGGAAGGTTATTACACAGCCACAGCTGTCACCAGCCAGACACTGCAGGGCTGCTGCTCTGTGATGCCTTAGCAAGGTGTCAAAGGAACTAGTGGCAGTTTGTTACTACAACATAAACAAGCGCACGTTCCTTTTGTGCCCATCTCCTTTCCTCCTTAGTCCATGAACTTCCCTAAAGAGCTGATTATGGCACTTCGCCTGAGTTTGCAAGGAGAAGTATCTTGTATCTCTCTAATAAAACAAGGTATTTCAAGAGCTCTGCAAATTCCCTTTGCACTGAGGAGATCTTTGGAACTCTCCTAATCACAGCAAAGTGCTGTGTAAATTCAGCTTTAAAAATGTTGCAGTTCAAATGACAAGCCTGTGTACATCAATACTGGCAGCACTGATGCAAGAAGCTTTGGCAGTCCATGAGAGTAGCAGCAGGGACACTTTGGGAGCCAGTTGTGGTTTGTGTGGTTTTTCCAACCTGTGCACACACCGAGGCACACGCACTCAGTACAGTCTACCCTGGCAGCAGATTGCTCGCAAGTGTGTAACAACAATCATTTCTAGACAGGCTTAAATTATTTTCATGGTTTTGCCCATGCACTTCTCATCCAAAGTAGGGAATTTGCCAGTTCCAGCTAGAATTTAGCTGGAATATCTGCAACTCAAAAAATGTCTTTAGAAAACAAAGAAAGCAACCTGTTAAGCTGGAGTTGGTGGCCACCAGGCTGCTAACCTTTGGCATCTAGACTGAGTGTCTTTGCTGCTTAACATGAATCAGAAGGGACAGATAGCCAGAAGAGGTCTTGGGAAAGACATCAAACCAGTACCAGAAGGAATTAATGAATACAAGGTTTTTCTTTCTTTTTTGTATTTTAGCTAATCTTCCACATTTAACAGCTCTACTAATTTCCTTGATTTTAGGAATGAGCAGTCTCATGTTCTATGGACATTCTAAATCCTGCTGTAGGAATGGTGTTGGGTCTCAAAACCTGCTGTGTGCCATTTGTGTCATAACCTGACATCAATAAAAACATAAAGAGCGAAAGAGACCTTGCTACTACTGCAAAAGGGGACATGTTGAAACCAATCCCCATCCCCAAGAACATGTGTTTCTCTATCAGACAGATGAGATTGGAGTTCATCAGGGAGTTGTTTTCTTTCTCACAAGTATTCATTCCAACCTTGTTTGTGAATTTATCCATAAAATAAATAAAACATCAACAGCAGCACTGTGAATAATCACCCGAGGTGTGTCCATCCCAAAGGAAGAAACCCCACAGCCGTGGCAGGAGTGCTCTCTGCTACCCACGCAGCCAGTAGGATGTACTGGTGACAGCAGCCTGCGTGGTGGAGAGTCTGTTAGAGCTGCACGCCTCTTTTGTATGGGTGACCATCAGATGATCACACCAGTCCTTTTTGGACTGCTGAACTGAATTTGAACAGGCAAATGAAATTTCTGTGCTTGTCAACCGGCACTTGTAGTAATTGTCCTAGGCACAGTTGGTCTAAATAAAATCACAGATGTTGAAGTCTCCCTCTGTTTTGCTGCTGGTAGCAGAACACAGCTCGCTGCAGCTGATTTTCTGGTGCTTTCAAGCTGGTTTTGAGGACCATATAAAAATAAGTTGTTTGCTTAACCCCAAGTAAGCACACAAAAAGGAAGTCTTGCGCACAAATGGCGACGATCCCCAATACAGTCCCTTTAATGTAGTGGAATGGAGTTGTAAAAGTCCCAGTTCTGCGGCAAAAGGATTCCTTTGATGTAGAGAATGTGGAATAAGCTTTTTAGAGATCTTGCAAATTCCAGTGCGTGGTATGTGTGCTGAGAAGCAGGGGTTCTAGATGGAGCTGCTGTGGAGTGAGTCCAGGCAGTGTCCTGGCCCCCGCAATGACTCAGGAGAGTGCGGGCTTGAGCAGTTTAGACAGCCCTCCACAGCCTCCTTCAGTGGCTCAGCATACTTACCAGAGGCTTCAAAATAACTCAGACTGTGGGCACCAGGGAAATTTTTCAAGCTACTTTACACCCAGCTTTCCAATCCCTTCCCATTAATTTCATATATATTGCTTAAGTATGGCAAAGATCTTGGCGTCACCCGTATTCCTGAAGCAATTGCAGTTCATTCATACAGAAACCGTTACAGGATCAAGGAGACTTCAAATGAGTTGTGTTGCTTGCTTTTTTTTCTATTTTATTCCACTTGTATGCCAGCTATTCTGGGATATTTACAATTGTTTTCATTCTTGGTTCCCATCTACTAGCTCTGTGTTTAAAGTGAGTGGCAAGGAATTCTGTGTGTTGTTTTGAATAAAAGTTTTTTTCAAATATTTAAAGTGTGACATATCCTTTCCTAAATCCACAGGTAAAATCCAGTGTGTAGGAATGCAGCAGTCCAACCTCCCTTATCCTTGGAACCATCTACACAAATCTTCACTGAGCCAAGACCGCAAAGGGGGGATGAGGAACTCAAGAAGAAGTTCACAAGCGGCACGTGACAAGAGGTCCTGGGTGTCCTGCCAGCCCACTCAATAGGGCTCAGATAGGCTGGGCCATTCCCTCTCTCCCTCGTTACAGAGGGTTCAGATTAATCAATAACCGATGAGTCCTGGTTATGTGGTGTAACCCCAAGATGAGAGCAGCACTCAGACCAAAGGAGACAGGCCTCCTTGGAGAGCCGAGGCCATGTGTGAGACAGCAGAGGAGTACTAGGATTTAAATATGAATCACTACCGTGTTAAAGCCTGATGAGATGCATGCTTGTGGCTCAGTTCTGACCCTGCTCCCACTCACATCAAATTTTTGAGAGCTTTTCCTTACGTTAGCAAACATGTCCAAATTCTAAGTTGCCTGCCAGCCAGAACTGGCCTACTTCAGCTTCTGCAGACGCAGCTGCTAAAGCATGTGTTTTCCACTCATCCAAGGACTCCAACATCAAACATGATGGGCATTTTTTTTCCCTCTGTCTTCTGCTTCTCCAGCAGTAGAATGTTTCACACAAATAACTTGGTCTGTGTGAATTTGCATGACACCGTATTCCCTGAACTCTTTGGCCCTTCACCATATAAAGGGTATAGAGAGGATCTCTGAGATAGGGAGGCTTCATTTTATAAGGAATAATGAGAAATAACCATTTAATGCTATAGAAAAAGCTACATAAAAATTATTTTCCATTCCTGCTGCACAGTAATGGAATTGTTTCCAGAATCTGAAAGATAGCAGAGTAGCACAAAGCATCAGACCCATATTTGTGAAATATGCTGTTTTATGTCAGTGATAGAAAGGACAAGAGGAGAAAATACTTCCATCAAGCTGTGCTTCTTGGTATATTTTGTGTATATTCAAGTGCTTCCTGGTATATTTAGAAACAACCGAATGACAGAAAATACAGTTTGTAGTTAAGGTCCCTTATTAACACTTTGACTGAGTGCAGAGTAAGGAAATACACAATATTCTGCAATGAATAAATGAATATTTAACAAATCTGAATGAAGATAAATTGATAAAATCCTGTTATAAAGACAAACAAATACATCTTTATCGCATAGGCAGCAGCTCCACATCGCACATGACAAGGTTTGCTTTATGTAATAGGATGAGGAGGTATTGCTAACTGTGTGGAATACAGTTGAACTGAGAAAATACATTTTTAAATTTCCATAATGGAGGAAGGCAGCATGTCTGAGGTTACTCACATTTTAGATTATTATTACTGAAGACATTTTTTACATCATTAATTTTTAATATAGATTCTGTTTGCTTCCACTGTACTACTTAACTCTGGTTTGTAGAATTGAAGATACAACACGTGGGTGCCTGGAATTTAGGTTCTGTTAGAGCTAACCAGTTTTTTTTACTGAATTTTGCACACATATATCTAGAAGAATAACAGTTTCCTACATTTTTCATTAAACAGTCCATCTGTTCCAGTCTTTTTTTTTAAAAAAAAAGGGCAGAAGAAGCGGCATAGCAAAGTCAACATACTGATTTTTGTGATATATCTATTTGGGCGAAGAAATTTTCTTTCTACTGACGTTTGCCAAAAGAAGATATATCTCATTGGAAGTTTGCAACGAAGGTGTCATGGAATGCATTTCTTCCTGTCCCCTTCAGAGGCCTGTATGGATGCACACTCATTCCCAGAGGAAAGTGTGTAACACCTCAGAGGTGCTGTTGCAGAAAGCTGCTGCTGCGCTGGCTGCTCCATAAATTCACATTTAAGAACATTGGTTCAAGTTTTAAGCCTTTGTATTTTTGCACACACAAATCAGTGCAAGTATCTATTTTAATGTCATAATAGGCATCAATGACTAAAGTAACCGTAATGGTTTTTCTTCCTCCTCCCATATTCAATATGTATTCATCAGAGATCAATAAGCTGAGGAATGTTTTGTGTAAGATTCTACTATGTATGTAAGCCTCTGGAATTCTTAGAAAGCAAGTCATTCAAGTGGTTTCAGCAGGGTTACTTGCAGAAGTCAATCCTTTATGTGAAGAAAACGTCATTTGCAGCTCACTTGCTCCATTTATATTCCAGGGATGCCAAACACTTGGAAGTAATGCATTTCATTGGCATTGTAGTGATGTTGTAGTATAAAAAACACTGGCATAGATGTAAACAACAATGTCTAACACTGACAGGAAAATAGTAGGATTCCAAGCACTGGGCTCGTTTTACTTTGAAACAAGTTGAGATTAAATCTGTGAATCTACCACATGCCTTAGTCTTCCTGCAGAAGGTGGAATGCCATCAAAACTGTGCTGTGAGGTTTTTGCAGCAAGTGACTTCTCTAGGTAACTAGAGCCACTTAGTCTGCTGTTTGGTATTCCCAAACTTGAAAGTAACATCATCACTACAGGTGGCACATGCAGCTGAAGAAAACCCCATTCCACAAATGTTGTGGAACTGAAAACATTCAAGCAATATCCACTATCAACAGCATTATTTTTTTTTTCCTCACGCTCTGTTCTTTAAGGATGACAATGAATTAAAAGAGAAAAACATGGTAATTTTTACCCACTGAACTCAATGATTATGAGAACCAGGTAAAAATAGTGATGCTTGTTGCTCACATAAGCCAAATGCTCTGGGTATTAAAACTTTGTCATTATGCAATAAACACATTATGCAAGAGTTTAGTAACTAAAACCAAGAAATTAAACTTTTCATTTTTAAAAGTTACACTCTATGATGCAAAGGAAAACTATGAGTCCATGAAATAGATCTGCAGTCATTATGGGCCTTTTTTATTATATTGCTATAGTTTTTACTGCAGTAGTGGTAAATTTCTAAATACATTGTACTAATTTCCATATTTATTTTTGACTTAGGTCTTATTTCAAATGTGTAAAGTATGATTTCATTAGTCTTCACTGATTCATAGGAAGTGTGATATGGACTGTGTCTTTTTATTAATGAAAGGAAAAATAAGAATGAATATAGATTGTGATGAGGTTTAGAAATATGTTTGCTTCATCTTATACTAGTTCTGGTGCAAATTATTACAAGATTGGCAAGTGTAAGCTGTGTTGTGTGTTGCTTGTAATATAAACCATGCCTAATGAAAAAAATGATGTCATCCAAAGCTGTATTTTTGAGACTCAGTATTCCTTTCTATCCTTATGAGCAAGGCTTCTTGTCATGAGCTAATGAATTAACTTAGATATTAAAAGAAAGACGTTACCGCTATAATAAAGAAATGGATATATTATTCAGAGAGTAAGAGCAGGAGAAGAACAGGTATTTCATTCTTTTTGCCTCTTCTGATATTATGTAGGTTAAAAGTTAAGTGTAGTTACAGTATTTTCCCAAAGTGTTTCAAAAACTGAAAGAAAGAAATCCCTGCTTGCTCCAATGACCTTTAATAGTCCAAACCAGCTGTTTGGTAGGCCGTAGGAATTTGATGCAACTATTTTGGACACCAAACATGCATCCTGGGGGTAAATTTTATAGTGGGAGAACTGTTTAAAATGGCACAGAGTCAAGGCTAAGACGATCATCAAAATTATAAAATATATTAATTTTCATAGTTTGTAGTTTATGACAAATGACCGCTTAAAGGGAAACACATACGAACTTGGCAAAAAATTGGAAAGGTAAATCTAACAAAACCAGTTTCAGTTTTCAGTATCCTGTTAAAACATATTCAAAGCAAAGCTTTCATATTATGGGAAAAAAGGCACAAGCCATAGGAAAAATAAATAAAAATGCTTTCCTCTTTTCTCTGTGCAACAGTGACAATACTTCCTATTTGTTCAAATCTTTATGTAGTATGGACAAATACAGCCTTTAATACAACAGTCTTTTCACATTAAGGTTCTGAACAGGGAATTATCCTCCCACTCTAGCTTCTAATTTCCTCTTCCTGTCCCATATATAAAACAGCTGGGTGCAGTTGTCTGATGAGACCAGCTGCCTTGGTCTCCAAAGCTATTTTACCCCTTCCTGTCTGGTGCACGAGCTCTGCTCAGTTCAGGGGAAGAGGAGAGTGGTGAGTAAGTCTGGTCTGGTTTTTCATGGTTTTTTTAATCTCAATGTTTCTAAGCATTGGGAAATCAAATGAGTACTGTGTTCTATTAGAAAATTTGAAAAGAAAATGCAGTAAGGAAAGAGTAGCAGCTCAAAAGATGCTTAAAGAGAAGGCCCAGAGCTAAATCTAGAAGAAGGATTTTTATGCTTTATTTTTTTCTTTTTCTTTTTTTTTTTAATGAGGCAAGGCTACTTCGGTTAGATGGAGAAAGAAGGATTTTCAGCCAAGCTGCAAAGGGATGGGAACTGTGGAGAGTTTCAACTGAGAAAATTAGACCTGGTCAAGGTTAAAGACTAGAGAGCTCAAGGCAAAGAGAATCTTCTCAAATTTATAACACAAGTTTGCTAGTAATCATGTGTTGTAGTTCCCTGTGGTTGAGATCAAGAGATGGGTGGGAGGTGTTTAAAACGGAGGAAGGAGGAAGAATATACTGAAGTTGTGCTGGGCTTTAGCTGATGGCTGCATATCCGTTAGGTTTCAGTGATGCTGATAGAGATTGCTGCTGTCAACCTGGAGAGTCAACAGACAAGTCTTTAGTCTTGAAATGAGGCCAAAATAATTGAAAGGATAACATTTTGTGTAGTACAAAGCAGAAGTCCCGCAGGAACTGGTGGAAAGAAGGGGAGAGTCCTTCTAAAGGATCAGCAGAAGAAAGAAGGTGCTTGGATTTTGATGTTGTCGTTGAAATTAAGAGGGTGTGAGGATGTAAATATTTATTTGAGCATATGCACTGGAGAGTGTTAAAAATAATGATACATGGAGGGAATTAAAATTGAATAAATTATTGTGAAATTTGTCTAGGAAACAATCTCTTAAAACTCTAATGACAGCATATTTATGGAAATGTGAGGAGGAAAGTCACACTAAAGAGGATCTTGGCTGGAAGCAGTGTCAAAAAAAGAAACTATGTAATGGTATTGACATCACAGAATGAACTGAGAGATGAAAGTCGGTTGCTGTGTTTCTGTGTGGTTGGATTTTGTGTATGTGTTTCAAGAGGAAGAATTTGTCTTATATTTCTATTTTAAAAGAAAAGAGTAAAAAAGAATGCAGACAGAGCCTGAGGGGGAGGTTTGGGAGGTGGTCATGGACTGGCTGGAGGAAAAAAGATGAGGTATTTGCACACCTGCAGTAGAGACCACATGGAAGAGACTTGGGGGTAATCACTGAGGCAAAGGTAAACTGATGAGAGATTGAGACATGCTCTGTTAAGCTGCTTTTGAGAGATTGCCACAGCCCTGTGCAGTGAAAAGGAAAGCAGAGGAAGGCAAAGGAGATTGGTATCACTAAAAACTGCAGTCCAGAGACGACGCTGTGCTGGGAGATGTGTTCTGCTGGGGTGAGACCAAAAAACGGAAGAATAAGTTTCTGATGGGGAAAGTTATTCCAGGTTTTTGCCAGATACATTCTTGAGCACAAGAGCAGGGGTGGAGGAAGCAGATGTTTGAGGGACTTGGCAAAGTGGAGAAAAATGTTGAGGCGCTGAAGATCTAGGAGAGGGGGAAGGAGCATGCAGCAATGGAGGGAGGTGCTTGACAACTGCTGTAGAGTTGTCTGCCCTTTGACAAGGCAGGTCCTGCCCTTGAGACATGTGATTGAGTAAATAATAAGAATGCATCCAGATAGAATGTAACCTAGCAGCATCTGCCTGGAAAAATAATTGGAATCAGAAGGGTAATTTTATAACTGTCAGTGCAACTCTTTACATCGGCAGGAAGAGCCATGTTAAGGTGTGTGGGGAGAGGAGAAATCCCAAGATCGTTGATTCATTCCTGTGCTTCCCAGCAGACTCCCATTGCCTGAGGTTGAAAATGGGGCAGAGACAAGAGTAGGAAGCCCTGGCAGCTGCAGACAAGGCAGAAGGTGGAACAGAAAGATCACTTTAAATTGTTTCTTTTTTATAAAAAGCCCATTAGAAAGCATCTGGTTTTCCTAGGGAAAAATAGTCTGTTTTTCTTGCACCTAGTGGAACATCCAACAGAGACAGGGGGCCCTAGATGTGGGAAAAGCTAAATAAACAGAGATGCAGCTGATTTTCTTTATTCCCCTCTAATTTTGTAGAGGTAAATAATGGTCTCCAATGACATCACATAACTTTTTTTCACCTTTTTTTTCTGTTTCACAACATTATGGTATTTCTTAGCATTGTGTTTCTCATCAGCCATGGATTCCTGTTTTATGACCTCTCCCTCATTTTAGTAAGAGAAACATGACTTGGAAAGAGTTTTAAGTAGGAAAGCTAGTTCTGTCAAACACATTTGTAGACATCCAGCTCTTACTCGCACAAGAGAATTTCTTCTGTGAATGCTGCATCTAGGATTCACAGTGAAGTGCAGTGATAAGGCAGGATATTCTCAGTACCTACTTCTGTAGGTAGAAAATACTTTAAGCTCTGCCACATGTGACAAAAGCCACATGACCCAAAAACTATTCATGTAAGCCCATGCAAACAGCAGAAGCCAAACAAACAGCTTAAAAACCAACATGATTGAACATGAAAACACCATCAGGAAGCATGACAATGAGTCCACTGTCATTTCATGCAACGCAGAAGTGGCACCTTATCCCTTAGGTTGCTGGATATTAATCAAACATACGGCCACCCTTGAAAGGATACTGCTGTCGAAGGAGAGAAGCCTTTTGTATATTCACTTTGTATTCTTTAAGAACTGCAGATCAAAGTAATGAATGGCATCTTAGACCATTTTTCACATGAGGAGCCAGTGTGTCACACCACATTTCTTATTCCATACCATACTGTCCTTTCACGTTACACTGCTTGTTTTTCAGTATCAGGATATCCTTTATTACAGGGCTTTTGGGGTGGTTTTTTTTAAGATTGCTTTTGGGTAAAAGAATGTCTTTGCTGAGCTCCACTGCTGTTAGCATTTTGTATTACAGAAGCAGCTCTTACAGCTATGTACACATTTTAAATTCCCTGTCCTCTCCTTCTGACTTTGCCGTGTGGTTTCCCTAGAAATGTGACAGTTCCTGACAGGTCATAGTGAAGCTGGGGAAAAAAAAAATCCTGTTTTTTCCTGGTTTGAAAACACTTGAAAAGTATTCAACCAAGTATCAATGTCAGCTAGAACAGAACAATGTCTGTTCTATTGGCCCGTTCTGGTGGCTGTGATCTGTAAAAAGCAAAGGTGGGGCAGATCTGAAATATTTTGTTATTATTCTAGTTCTCGAATGCTTAAGCTGTTACAAAGCATTGTTTTTGCAAACTCCTTTTCCTTCCTCCCCACTGTGCTCTCCTCCCTCAGTCTCCCTCAGACGACCAGTTTGAAGGCTGGAGACTTACATTGTGGTGTCTTGGCGACCAAGGTGTCGGATAAAGCGCGACATGGTCCGTGAGCTGAGGTTCGTGCGTTCCTGTGAGGATCAGTCGTACAGAGCCATGGCAGAGCGTTTGGGGCGCGGTTGCTGCTGGATGTGGGCCACAGCCTGGCCTGACCGTGGGATTGCAGAAGCCTGTGTCCTGCTTTTACCTGGGGAATTTAAGCAGTCTTCTCCAATCAGTTTGTGTGCTAGGCAAGGATGAAAGCATGGGTTCAGACTTTAAATACAGCCACGACCAGGGTGCCTCTGAGTCCTCCCTACTTACATGTTTTTCCCAGGGTATGGCTTCTTCAGTGGGGAACTCCCCCCAAACAGATGTATGGCCTGACATTTAGCAGGGTGGCAAGCAAGCCTGTGGAGTCTGCTAAAACATTTGTGGGAGTCTGGAAGCACTTTAGAGGCTGATAGATAAGAAGCTAGAAACATCTGAAGTTTTGAGGAGGAAAACAAGATTTATGGTGACTATGAAGAGCAGGAAATCAAAACTGTTAAGAAATCAGCTTCAGGTCATCATAAAGTTTTGATCCCTAGTTTCACATTAAGGAACAGAATACTACTAGAAAATCTTGCCTGTGGTAATAAATAAAATTAAAAATTAACTACTATATACTGCTTTTCATCTATAGATTGTGGTGATAAGAAGAACACAGTGAAAGTCTAATTTATTGCAGCTAAATAGTTGACTGTTAAACATTTCTTTTTGTGGGACTGTAAATTCTACCTGTTGACATGAGCTCAATCTTAGCTGCTTTCTGGACTGGATTGCTTTATTGTTTAGAATTAACTCCATGCAGACATTTTGAAGAGTTATTGTTTCTTGCAAGTGTATTATGAAAAGGAGAAATCCCAAAGGAGAGAAAGAAACAAATTGGCAAAAGACTTTGGCACTAATTGTAGCCATGGCTATGTTTATTGTTATACAAATCAATTAGGATCATATTTTGTGAATGTTAATTGAGGAAAACTGCCATTTTTTTCCTGCAAAACTTGGTCCTTGAATGTGTAATTTTTTAATCACATCATTTGTCTGCAATGGGAAACACTTTTTTTAGTGTACTCTGAAAATGTAAGATCATATTGCAATGAGTACCTACAGTACATCTTTTTAACATAAGTAGTAAAATTCTGAAGTGCTTGTTGAAACAAAATGCTAGTGAGTTTTGTATTATTTAAAGGCTTTGGAATTTGCCCTATATTTACCCATAGATTTTGACCTTAACTCCGCAGAATTACTGATCCTTTGTTTTCGTTGTCCAAGTTGAGCATTCAACTGACCTTGGGGTGGGTTCATGCAATGAAGAGCAAATTTGGAAATTAAGTTATTTACAGTTCTCCAAAACTGGTTACCCAAATCAGTGGTTAGAGTTGCAGCATGTGTTTAGAAATCTATTTCAAAACCTGATGCATGTGTCTTAAGATACTACAAAGAATACTGCAAGCATGAAGAAGACTCATAAGACTGGAACAGTGTCTTTATGAAATCCGAAGGATATCCTTTGGTGAGGGTTGGTTTGCTTGAACAATTCATAGGGATGTATGTCCCGAAACATGGCTGGAAGCTAAACTTGGAAGCAGGCTCAAACCCACATGCTTAGATGTGTTATGGTTTCATCTAGATAGAGTTAATTTCTTCTTCTCTGATGGGTCACAGCATCATAGAAAATAGACTGGTAACCCTTAGCTGTTGAATATTTTTAGAGAATTGTGAGGAAAAAGGAGGCAGAGGGAAGTATTATTCAAATCTTTTATTTATTTAATTGATTGGTATTTTTCTTCTGCTTTCTTTTTCGTATCTGATAAGAATCATATGAAGTCTATGTCCTTTTCAATTTATATATGACATGGATACTGAACTGGCGACAAGGCTTATTTATTGTGGCCGTGAACCAAAGCTGAAGATAGTTGTGTAAAGTTTGGATACAAATGTAAACCTTGAAGCCCTGAGTCATCATTATGTGGGATAAAGGTGTGTTAATGTACTTTGTACAAGGAGGACTTCTAAAAACTTAGATCAAGGAACTTCCCCTGCAACTTAGTGACATCCTTCTGGCAACCAAAATGGTTGGGCTGATGAAAAGGAAAAAGCTCGTATTTGCTGCTGTCCTTGAGGAACAGTAAGCTGAAAGGCACAAGCGTGGCAGGGATCGCATGGGCAAAAAGGTTTATGCTAGCACAAAAGGAGGAGATGCTGCTTTGGCAATCTCTTTAGGCAGGGAGATGAAGGGAAACTTCTAAAAATAGTAAAATATGATTGTCCAGGACTGGCTTTTGTTACCATCACCCACTTGAGTTCTGCTTTCAAGATTTATTATATCAGTCTTAAATCTCTTGGAGTCATTACAATCTTGCCTTTCATCTAGTCTGTATATAAATAATTGATCATCATAAGGATTGAAAACTGTGGAAATGAAGACAGCTTAACACAGATATTCTTTATGACATCAATTACAGGGGGAATCATTTGATGAGAACAGAGAATATTTCAAACGGTACAATAATGCTAGCTCCTAAAATTACTTTGTATTTGAAATAAGATATGTACACTGATTGGTTCTGTTGCCAGTTTATGGAGAAAGTATATTATGGTTCAATGAAAAAGATGGTTAATTATCTGCACACAGGGATTGCTTCACCCCTCCCGTACTTCTTTTACACTCATGTAATTCTGTTGAAGTCAGCTGTGTACAAATGGTGTAGTGCAGTGGTGAATCAGGCCTGTATTTTGTAAGTAATTTATTGCAAGCATTTGTAGTACTGAGAGAGGAAACGTTCAGGCGTTGTTCAGTGCTGAGATTTAAACACCCTGAGTGTGTGTTCTCTTGGCAGCAGTCACATGTGCTGGGCCAGGGGTGACGTAGGGTTAAACACTCAGCACTGTGACAGTAGCTGAGCACACTTATTGTATTAAAACCTGGTAAGATGCTAAAATACTGTAAACAGCATCATTAAGTGTGATGAATGGAAGTCAAAGTTCAAGTGAATTTTTTTTTTTTAAGGTGTTTAATATAGTGTTGACTGGTGAACTTATATGTTTGGCTTGACTGGAGAGGACACTTCCTCTCCCTCGTTAGCTGTCATTTTGTGTTGTTCCACTGTTCATCTGTGTGCAGGCTGTAGGTGGTTTGGACCAACATTCAAACTGAAAGGAAGTGAAGGAGTGTTCGTGCTGTTCTAGGATGTGCGTAATGGGGCCTGGAGGACTTGTCTCCTCCTGTGCCTCTGGCTGCTTAGGAGCATGCCAAACGTGTGCAGAGCAGTAAAGCAATCTTATTTAATCTGTCTGTGGAAAGAATGTCATGCTGAAAACACCCACTGTACTTCAATCTGTGTGAGCAAGTGATAGAAATGACGTTATAAATTCTGAAAAATTAATCTTAAATGTTTCATTTTATATGAGCCACTTCTAGAACTAGACAACATCAAACAGAAATACTTCATGTAATGATTTTATGGTGGACAGTCCCAGGAAATTACAGGAATTGAGTTGTGAAAGCAGAGCTAAATGGTAAGCTTGAATTCCTGTGCATTTCTAGACACTGAAGAAGATCCCAATTAGCATGAGTGAGAAAGGCAGTATTAGCTGTGGGTGTGTCTTGTGTTTTCAGGAGCAATAGTTCTAATTTGAATTCAGACATGTCTGTTCCATTACTCTCTACTGTAAATTCTTTTGCAAAAGAGTTGATATGGGTATATGTTGTAACTGCAAAGTTTTGGGAACTGGAATGTGAGAGATTCCAAAAAACCTTTTGTTCTTGTTGACCAGTAAACATCATCACTTGTCCGGGATTCAATTCAGCAAAATACTGAAGTGTGTGCTTTGCCATCAGGTCTTCAAACTGAAACATTTCAATACCAGTTTTCCACAGGTACTGTGTGAATAATTCACGTATGGATTGTGATGGCTGTTTTTTCTGTCCTTTGACTCTTCACAAATTACCACAATATGTCCTAATAGTTCCATTTCTTACTGTTACTTGTTAATTTTAGAGCAGACCCCAGGAGCTCCCAGTATTTATGCCATCCATGTACTAGGATCAGTAGGTACAAAACATTTGCTTTGCAAGCAGAACTGTATGGGGATATGTGAACAGCACTTGGATGCCTTAGGATGCTTAAGGAGTCTGAAGGAGATGCTTGATTTTATTGTGAAATATTTTGGAATCATCTAGCATTTTATGGTATTGTCTTAGACGAAGTACTTACCTTGTCTCTCTTCAACAAACTAGCTGGCACCAGACACAGAATTTCATCAAACCTCTGCTTCCAGACAGAGTTTTGAGAGACCATGAAAGTCCACTGCCTCTCCCAGTTTAAAGTGATGCTTGTGTGGCCAGAGAGGAATGTATTGACCTCACTGAGACATAGGAACAATGTGAGTTCCTATGCAAGTAGGTTCAGCTCAGAAGCCTCCAGTGCTTGCTATGCATTCAGTTCCTTCATGAAGTATTATTTATTCTCGATTGTTTACTAGAACTCTTCTACCTCTACTTCTTTCTTTCCTGTCTTAGTGGAGAAGCACATGTAGCAACAGCTGAAAGAACATAAGTATTGCTTATTGACCCTGTCAGTTATGCTTGTGTCAAATGTCATCTCTTAATATCATTGGCTTTTGGGACCTTGTTACAGGTAGCATTTCAGAGGAAAAAAACCCACAGCCTAGTGTTAACAGTGAAGCATGCATCTAGCCAGGCATGGCTAAAGAGCAGATGTGTGGCCAAGATAGTGAGTTAGAAGGGTCATGCAGGGGATCGGGATTGCAGAAGATAAGGGAACTTTGTAGGACAAAGAAGTTCAGAGAGAGACACTGACATTTTGAATATCGCTTTCCTGAGCATTTTGCAGACAAGACTTGCACAAATCATGATCTAAATAAATGTTCAGAGTTTTGTATTTAGGTAGATCTTAATTGCAATTATCTTTCTTTATGTAAAATTACATATGATTAATGATAGGGTTTCATTTTCAAGAGTTTGCTTTGAGTTAATGGAACCACAAAGTGTAATACAATATCTTGTTGATTTAGACAGTAGCTTATTTTCTGTATTTCTTCATTTGACAGACACCAGTTTGAAGAACAGATGTGCAGATGTTAGCCTGGTGTGTAGTGTGCCCAGAGGGAGAAGTGTAGGTCAGGGATGAATTTTAAAACTGATTTCTTTCTAAGGGGTGAGATGTAATAGTGCATTTAATCATTACCTTTCTGAAACTTCTAGATGACATTTCTAAGTTTCTTCTGAGAAAGCAAGCCCTTCCATCTCCATAATATCAAAAGGAAGCTGTGCCTAAGAAGTAAATGTAAGATCTGTTCCCCTGCTGAAAGATGTAAATTTTGCTTGCTATTTTGGAAAATGTTCCAAGTTGTTTTTCATTGCAAATCATAGCAATGTTCTCCTCTTGGAAAACAAGCAGAACACTTAAAGTTGTCGTTACAGTTAACTGACCTCTGCAACTCGAGTTAAAGGTGAGGAAGCTGTAGTATATGCAATTGATTATGAATAGTGGTGGACATTCATATTCTAAGGGCATATACAGGAAGACGTGAAAGTATGAAGCAGAGTTTGCCTGTACAAATTCAAGGATAGGTTGCATCTGGTGACACTAAGTGCTGAACTTTTTCAGCCATGCACTTAAGCAGCTAAGTCTGACTGTAAAAATGCAGCCTTTAAAACTCCTGTAGTCAGTTCAAACCCTGGAACTGCATGCACTTTATAAAATATAGCATTGTTCTATCGACTTCTGTGGTGCATGTGAGCCCAAATGAGACTGGGACACTGCTTAGGTGCTGCTTTCTCTGCAGGAGAATGGCTTGAATGGCCTCAGATTTCCACGTGGTGTGACTGTATTGGCTGTGTAGGTTCTTTGCTATAGCCTCTATATTTTTGTCTCCCTTATCTGTATTTTAAAAAGGTGGGGGGGTGATCATGGATATAGCCCAGTTTAGAGGTGTTTTAGACTAAAATTATTTTTTTAAGGCTCTTGGAGAGCCTGTGCAGGTATAAACCTTGACACTGTTATAGCATTTATTGAGGGCTTCTGAAGTTGAACAGTGTAATTCTGTCAACAGCTTTTGCATTTAGAAAGTTGTGACCCATCACTAAATTCTCACATGAATTTCATTCAGGAAAATATTTAGAAGTCTGATTGAACTCCCAGACCCCTTGGGCTAGTAAGAACTTACTCTTCAGCCTGCTCTTACAGCCCAGATTGTCTAGATATCCACATAAAAATGTAACTGATACTCCTGTAAAGAGGAAAGCTGGAGTACCTCCATGGCAGAACTTTTGGAATAGCTCTGCTTGCTTCAGTTCCTTTCCTATTAAAATCATTGGAAAAATCTGTTCTTGACTTTAAGAGGAGCAAGGTTAAACTAGCACAGCATGTTTTGAAAATTCCAAACTAGTAATTTAATCTTCAGATTTAAGCATAGTGGCCCTTGCAAATTTTCTTTCCAAAGCTGCACTCAAAATAAACGATGTGTTTGTCCCTAATAAATGGTCCTTGGTAAAAGCATGTACTATGCTTCCTTTGAAAAGCCACTTATTTCTTACGGTGGGTTTCTGATTCAGCTGCCTTCCAGCATGCTGTTCCAACAGTTTCTCCCTTCTAGGAGTTTATATAAACCCTGCAGCTTGCTGTGTTTCTGTGCAGCAACATGTGTGCATCTGTGCGTAACAACACGAAGAGGATAACCTCAGACTTATGAGCATGGTTGTCTTCGGGTTGAAAAATACTTTCTGGAGGTTCATTTCTTACAATCAGCTTCCTGATTTCTTGCTTATTAAATCATGTAGTGTTTATGAAATAGAAAGACTCTCGGTCTGTCAGTCAGAACTCTAAAGCCTTTCGCAGACCATAAATTCACATTCCAGTACTTATAAATAGAAAACACAATTGCAATGGTTGTAAAACTCTCTGATGATTGTTTGTTGTACTGCACCAACAAATCAGAAAAAGAGATGGTTGGAATACTGTTGTCAACATCTTTTTGCACAGAATTTCCATCGAGCCCGTAAGTGAGCTTGTGCTGATGATTTGTGGTATCTGTTATCACCTTTCATCAGACTCTGAGGAGAAAGAAAATACAGGATATTCCAGATGGGAGCCTGGTGCATGTGCACTGAGGAATCTGTTTGTTTCCTCTGATTGTTAGTGAAGAACACTGGGGATGCTGCTGCTTGTTGCATTCTTTTTTTGTACTTATGACCATATCCAAGTGACTTCTGTTAATTTGCTGTAATTTACAATCCCTTTAGGATACAGTTATTCATCTTTTTGGTAGTTTTCGCTGCTGTTGAACACTTTGCAACACTGCAGATTAGAAGCTGCAGAAATTACTCTTCAGAAGACTTATGTTTCCTTTTTAACTGTGATCCAATGTTCCCCAGCTTTTCCTTTACTTATTCCTTTTTACTTAGTACTCTCAGAATCTGTCTCACTAGGTTACTAACTTCTGCAATGCCCTGGTTAATCAATGCTCATACAATTTTCTGGAAATGTTTCCCATGTTTCCGGCCCCTTTATTTAAAAGAGAAGCTTTTGATGTAGAGTTAAATCTACAGCACACCAAGGGGTTTTTTCGTCTATAACTGCTGCTGTGGAATGGTATATACCATATTGGTTTGGAATATTCCCTCATGAATCATTCACACTTCTCTCCTACATCAGCCACGGAAGAACACCCGTACCCCAGTGGCTGGAGCAACGGCAGTGTATCGGACAGGATGGAAATGACACAGCCTGTTATAGGATGGACTGTTTCACTGAGAAATTCAAAACAGCACAACACCAGCTGAGAGGCAGAAGCTAGGCAGAAGTTAATAAAAAAGAAATGCCTGACTGCAGGAAACCAGTGATGAGTGCAGCCTGCTTCTGCCTCCAGCAGAGGCAGTAGGAGAGGCTTTTAGGGATAACGTGCAGACTTGGCCACTTCTGTGGTCTCGTCTCATATTCTGTCAGCATCACAGCTGGGGTACTGCAGATATTAGGGGCCATATACCTGCATAGTCTTACTGGTGTTCATGGACACATTTCCCATTAACTTACCTCGTTCTCCCTTGAAATTGTTGGTACAGTCTATTGATACTAACAGCCTCCTGTGGCAGCAAGTTTCAGAGGTTCACTACTCACTGTGGAGAGTACCTTCATTCTCATTAAGTCAGTCTACTTTTAGTATTAGTTTCACAGACTGTCCTCTACTACTTTTTCAAGAACTGCAGGATTTTTATTCAGTTTGATCTTGCTTGCATTCAGCTCTTCACTTTTTTCTGATATGGTAAACTGTGGTGATATTTCCTTTTTGGCTCTCCCTTTTCAACAGAAGGGTCCTAGACTATGTAGTGTAGGAGGTAGCTGCTCTATCCCCCTGATGATTTTAATTGGTCTTCTCTAAATAGTCTTGAACTTTATTACAAATTTAAAAGAAAATTCTTAGCCTTGTGCTACAACTAGTATGTCAAGCATAAGAATCTCCTGAACAACCTCAGCAGTAAAGGTGGAAACAAACAGTTCACTGAGTGTCTGCAGCAGTATTATCGTCCTTTTTATGCCTTTGTCATTAACTGGTCCTGCTAATCACAAGATAGCTTCCTGCTTTTGATGTGTTCAAAGAATGTTTTACTATCAGTTTGAGCATCATTTGCAAGTTGCTCTTCAAGTTCTTATTTAGCCCTCCGTATTTCCTGTTTACGTTTGAGCTGCTTTATTTTATGGGATTTTTCTGCGCTCACTTCGGAAAGCTTTCTGGTGATTTTGTTGTTTTGGGGTTTTTTTAAATACTGGTCTTCTGCCTTTGAAAGATTCCTTTGCTTTCCAATTGGGCCATCTGTGCAGAGGGGGTTTGGCCTGCTTTGTTTTCTTCTTGTTCTGTGTCTAAACTTCTAGTACAGTGTATCTCATTCTATAGGCTTTACGTAGACTTCTTGGATTTTGAAATAACGCTTTGATTTTGTTGGAAGGGAAAGGTGATATTGGGTTTTACTTTTTTGTAACTGCTAACTTTTTAAATCCTTTTTTTTTCTTGAAATTGGATAGTCACAAACTAGATATATTTAGCCTTCTCTCTTTTTCTAGTTTTAAGCTGTAGTGTGTGTGCAGTGTTGCACAGGAGTCTCTGACTCAGGGATGTTTAGTTAGTTACTGACCAGCCTGTCTTACCTGCTGTGAGTAGCAGGCTTGAGGGAAAGACACATTCAAGGGATCTCTGCAGAAAGTCAGATTTACCACTGTCAGAGGATACTGAGGAGAAAAATGTCCTTTTTTTAAAAATTATTTTCAAAATACGAAAAAAAGGGGAGAATTGTCTTTGTTTTCAGTAGGAAAAGCTGCTATCTTGGTAACATTTTGGCAAGTCTCTTCAAGGCAGATGAAGAAAACAAATCAGGGGATAAAACTGGAGATTCTTCTTTGAGGAAAAAAATACAATGTCACTTAGAATGAAAATATATTTTCATGGCTAACACAGGAATTATTTTTTATTTACTTTGAAAACTTATGTTCCTTATCCATACTGGAGACATAGAACACAAAATCTCTGAAGACATCTAAAAGCAATGCAAATGTTTTCAAATTTTCATTAGAGGAGAGTCTCTGCAGACAAAAGGGCTTTCAGAACATAAAAACCTTTGGTGCTTCAGTAAACCAAACTGAGTTTTGCTTGACAGCTGAAAGATATTCCCTGGGGGTCATTTATGCTCCTGTCTGCAGAGCTGATTGAGTAAATATGCAGCAACAAGGAACATTCTTATACCCTGTCAGGCATTTGCTGGTTGGTATTTTTAACTTAAGGCAGATGCAGTTCAATAATGTAGCTTGCACAGCTTGGTGGAATTCATCAAATACTGAAATAACTTTGATAAATACACCTGACTGCATCTTCAGTTTTTAGCAGCAAGATTTTAAGTTGGAAGAACTTTTTTGTGGACTTCTGTGAGGATGTTAAATCACCACTGAGGCTCTGGATAAGCAGTCAGTTCCTGAGGTGAAGCTAAAATACTTTGACCATGAAGTCCACCTGAAAAGTCCATGAGGACTCTCTAGGTGAGGTGGCAGGAGATTCAAATTCAGAAGCTTTTCCCCTTTAAAAAGGGAAATGCTTTTTCAGCCTAAGCAGATAGTTTCCATGGGTACTAGATCTGTGCCAAGCCATGCAAGGAGTTTTCCTGATTAAGGGCCAGCAGACTGAGGGACAGCTTGGTGGGTGGCAGGGCACAGAAGTGGTGTCCAAGCTCTAAGGACACATCAGATGGAACTTTGTTTCTCCCCATTGTGGGCTGTCTGATCATCTTTCAAGTGTGACATCACAGAGACCCCCACTTGTGATAGAGAAATCTAAGTTTTCTCATGCTTTCTCTAACCAAATGAAACTCAGTGCAGACATTTGTATTGCTGTTCAAACACTGAAAACCATTTTCACATCCTTATTTTGGCCCCAGCAATTATTAGCTGATACATTAGTGATGTTATTAGACCTATAAATATCGTGATTACATTTTTTTAAAAAGTAAAGTCAGAGTAGCCAGTGTGTGTGTTTTTTAAATAACAATTTTTACAAAGTTGGAGTTGTATTTGCCATGTTTTGTGATCATGTTTGGGTGAAGAAGTGAAAGATAATGCCAGAAACTAGAGGGAAAATGTTGTTGTCATACCACAGGCTGTAAAGAATTTGGCCTTTGAACAGCTCTGTAGTAACACATTGCACATGTCCTGTGTGGGTTGATGTTTGTGCTAAAACCTTTCACTTTTTGAGAATATTTTCATGGATTTACAGCAATTACTCAACTATTTACAAGGGACAAAATATGACCCACATTAATCATAACCAATCAAGTGCAGCATGTTCAGTCATAAAGATTTCAGTCATTGTTTTCACTACTTTCATCTTTATTCATATTTTCCAAGCTAGTCATGATTCATAAATTGATATTTACGACTACCATGTGCTGGTATCTGAGAGCTTGGGATGTTTTGTTTTGGTTTTTTTTTAATAGACATTTAGTTTAACTGGTATTTAGCCTGGAGAGATGAGCTACTCTAAGGTAGAATTGCTACCTTTCTGTGAAATTAATGTTCACACAAATATCAGGACTGACAGCTTCTGGAGATTGTAGTCTGTAGGAGAGGGAAGAAGAGTGTGGCAGAGGGAGCTTGCAGTGTCTTCCTGCACCTTGGCTCTGCTTTTCAGGGTTGAGGGAAATGCATTTTCTTCAGGTGACTCCCACTCAGCCACCTCACACTGCCTCCAGGCAGCCGCAGTGTGCTGCAGTTTGTAACTCTTTGAAGTCATTTGGTAAAGAACAACCGAGTCCTCACTCCTGATGCTTTTCTCTGTAGCAGCTGTTAAGATACAGTAGGAACTTTGATCACAAGTAGTGAATTTGTCACTGCAGGCTGCTGCTGGCTCCACTGGTGGCGTGAGGTCTGCATGGCACTAAACAACAGAGACATGCTGTGCTCTGGTGTGTACTTGAAGAAAGGCCATTAAGAGCTGAAATGTCAACAGTGACCCCATGTACCTGTAATAAATGTAAGCTTTGTAATTA
Organism: Callaeas wilsoni; assembly: GCA_013398955.1. Lineage (NCBI taxonomy): Eukaryota > Metazoa > Chordata > Aves > Passeriformes > Callaeidae > Callaeas > Callaeas wilsoni. The sequence goes on from VWPU01006859.1 coordinate 22,870, forward strand.
GTAGCAAGCTGTCTCAGAGGGCTGCAGATAGTTACCAAGATTAATTCTCACGATGGTGTGCCCAAAGTTCCTATATGATACAAGGCAAGCAGTTAACAGTGTCAGGAGAGATCCCAAGTTGCAGCACGTGTCGTTTGATGACAGAGCCGGGCTCTCAGTGTCCTGTGGCAGCAGCTGTCTTGCCGGGAGTTTTTCTGGAGCTTACCACACCCTATGAGAGCAAACAGAACACCCGTGGAGTCACACCTTCCTTGTGAGTGTGTGTCCTGTTGTTCCTCTGCTTCATTGTGCGTCAAACCTGTGTAGTAAACAATACTTACAGGGTAAAATAATACTAAGTTGTGTGTGTATGTTTATCTATATAACGCATATATATAATGTGTGTATATATATGTATATATATAGACATAAAAATGATAAGTGCTGTAGGTGTCAGGAAGTTAGTGAACACCAGCCTGCAAAAAAAATCACACATTGAGGAACTCCTGTGCCTATCTGCCTCAGGCCTTCCTCCTGCCTGTGGAAGGCAGGTGGCTCTGGGCTCATGTAACGAAGCCTCAGACGAGAGTAACTGATGCTGGAGCACACTTTAACCAAGAAGACATTTCAAAAGGCATCCTAAAGCATGTCTAGACTGGAATTTGCAGTTGAAAGGAAAAACTATTATCCTTTGGCTTGAAAAGTGACCCATGGCTTTAGGCATGAGTGATTTTTGGTAAATGGCTTGGTCGTCCCTCTCCCTGGTGTGGGAGGCGATTGGTTTCCACTGTAAACCTGGAATACAGACAATTTCCTCCATCATATTTGTAGCAAAGGTAGCACAGCCTAATGCAACAGAAAAGAGGGAGATTTTGAAAGTTTATTTGTAAAAATAATCTGAAATAATAATATACCACTTCAAACCTAAACTTTGAATGTATTTGCTAACATCAGGGATTGTTTTTCTCCTATTTTATGAAGTAGCTGTGTTTTCATGGAACACATATTAGCATGATTTTTGGTATGTTATAAATGTGACATTGATACTGCATATGAACTGTTTTGGTCAAGAGCCATGTTAACTGCCCCATCAATTACACTTCTAAGTACCTGTCACATTAAAAAAATGTGTCTCTGGGCCTCGTAAGGTATTTCGTTCTTTTAGGCAAAGAGTTTTTTGTTTTCAGTCACTACTTTTGATCTCCTTATTCTGGAAATATTTTTGCTTGCATTTCATTTTGGGGGGGGGGTTGGGTTTTTGATTTTTTTAATGAGAGAAGTATCTTTGTGTGGGAAGCACTGTGAGATCCAAAACTCCTCAGGATGCTTAAAGAGGGCATTTAGAATTTCTCATGGATGGGTTACTATTGTGAAGGCAGCATTTCATGTGTTAGGTAGAGTCACAAAGTTGCAAAGGTAATTGCTTCTACGTCTTATTCTGTATGTTTAAAAATGCGTACCATACTGCGCAGTGTATCTGTTAGCAAATAACGCCACTTCAGCCATGGCCAGATAGATATTTGCATATAATTCTCCCTTGGTATATTTTTGTGCAGAGCTACTTTCAAGGGCCTATGACAAAGTATCTATGCCACTTCAGAACACACAGGTGCTTAATTCTGTATGTTCAGTAGAGCAAACATTATTGAAATGAATGTGGTGGAACACAGCTGGAGTTAAATGAACTATTGTTCTCACAGGGTAGGCTAGATTAAAAACCACGAAAAAGAAAAAGTTGAAAATCCTGTGTTTTTAATAGCTCCAACTACAAGCCTGTATCGAGACAAGCAGCTGGCAAACATATGACACTTTTTCCCTGCTACAGATCTTCTAAAAATGAATTTCGTGTTCACCCAGCCTTGTCTTTCTAAGGGTGCCTGCTGGCACATCATTCCTGAAGGAAGTGGTTCATCTGGGAAGGCTGTTAGGGGGCAGGGAAGGGAGCGGTCCTAGTGCACAGGCAGTGCCCGGGGGCTGGGAGCAGAACACGCGCAGGGAGAGCTCGGCTCGTACCCAGCCTCTAACGGACAGGTGTGCGGACAGAAACCTGGCGAGGGCTCTCTGCAGCACTGCTGAATGTTCTTTCCCTCCCAGATAAGCTACCAGCACACAGAAGAGCTCAGTGCTTCCTTTTCTGCTTGTGCTGCTGTGCTGTGATACTGCAGGACCGTACAACTGTATGAGAACCTCACGTAGTCCTGAGAGCCTCTGTGTAACATTACTTGGCTCAGACATCTTTTATTATGTTTGGCTGTTGGTGAGAGTCAGACGAAAATTATTTCCAGATTACGATAAAGCAACTTCAAACATAATAAGTGTTGTTAGATCATTGACCGTATTAAAATAAAATTTTAAAAGGCTGTACATCAAGGCTCAGAGAACTGTTTAAAGAAGAAAAAATGTGTAGCATTATTGCCCTAAACATACTGCTGAACCTTGGGAAAAGATTTGTGCCACGTTTCTTGTGACAGTAACATCACAGAGGATATAAACCAGTCATTGGCACTCTCTCAAGAAACACATCACTGTAATTCATTATAACAATACCGCTGTGATATTTGTTCATAATATTTATGAAAGTTGGGCTATGAAAACAGTATGCACTGACTGTCAGTGGTGATGTATCATTCTGCAAAAGAGAACATACATGACAAAAAGCTTTAAATGAACTCTAAAAATATACTGGTGACTTAAAACAGTTTGGCTGGTCTTACACTTCATGCCAGGAGGGGCTTCCCAGGATATGCTTCTGGATGACCTTTTTGAGGGCATATATCAAATAGTCTTGTATTTACTATGGTCCCAGTCAGTCTTCAACAGCAGTGATGAATGTTGTGTAGTGTATGCAGTCGTTACAGCTCTGTGTAATTCTCTGCTCAGTTTCCAGTTGCTGTCTTTTCTATGGAAAACAGAGTGGCCTGTGCCATGTCAACGCAATAAACCCAGCTTTTACCCACAAAGTGTTCTCAGTGGCATAAAGCTTTATCTGACCTGGCAGTGGGGTGCAGATGTCAGGGAGCCTGCGAGGAGGCTTCTGTTCTGCTTTCCTGGTTGTGTCTGGGCCCCGCGAATTCCGGGGAACAGCCTGGCTCTCGCGAGTCAGGAGGCTTCACAAGCCCTCACAGCTTCCAGTACATGCTGGGATTCACTGCAGCTCTGACGTCAGTGTAAATCTGGATTTCTGGGCACTGAATAAAGCAGCAGACTTACTCTGTGTCTGAGTGGTGCTGATGACATGCCACTTTTCCTTCTTCCCCATCAGCATTGTGAGGAACATAAACAGCATGAATGTCCTGGTAATTATAGTAACCACGCGTGGGCTCAGTTCAGTTCCTGGTGAGAGGAAGTCAACAGCCCTGGATAAGCCCGAGAGCAAGAGTAGGCTCCATCTTAAAGGTACTGAGTTTAGGCTGAGGCTGAGCACCAGTAAGTTTCTACTTTGCAAGTAGGTGAGATTCCGCAGTGAGTTTGGAATACAATTTCCTAGGAAGGGAAGTAGAACCACAACCTCTGTCTTCCCTGTCTCTCCAGGAAACCCTCTGGCTCTGTCCACTCTAGTTCATTTCCCCAGTCACTTGATTGCTTCCTGTGATGGCGTGAGGGGAGAGAGATGAAAAGCAAAAGGGAAGGCAGTTGCAACTTATCACCATACTCAAAGCCGCCAAACAGAATTCAAACTTGTCTGGCAAAAGAGTGGGCAGAACTAAAATGATGTTTTAAGCTCAGTTTCCTGGCTTCACTATTCATTGCAGGAATGCTTAGATTTGAAAACAATAAATACCATCACTGCAGGAAGCCCCAGATTTGAATTGTGTGCATGCACAGCTATTTACGAATCATCCATTTCTACTTAGCCACTTCCATCTAAGGTAGTTGGCTCAGTTTAATAATGAAATAGCCTCTCCAGAAGTCCTCCAGATCAACTTATTGTTCTGAAAAAAAAGAAAATGAATCTCAAAGTCCTTTTTCAGAAGGACTTTTTTTAATAGAAAAGATGAGATAGATGCGACACTAGACTTACTGTGCTGTAGTCAAGGACTAAAGGTTAAAAACATATCAATGGAAGGAAGAGGGATAAATGGCAAACTGAAATGGAATAAATAAATGATAGGAAAAACAACTAAGACTGTGGATAACAGGAAGAAATATTAAAACTGGAACTGAGATGTTTATGTAGCACTTTGGGCAAAAGATTATGTTCTACCGTGTACCTTTAGTTTCTTCATCATTCTGCTCCCCATCTCTCTCCATTTAAACCTATAATTATTTATAAGTTATCCTTTTGAGCTTTTGGGCTTTGAGGCTCTGTAAGTACAATCATATTTTCCCACTTTCTTCTCAGTTTGATTAAATCTCATGCCTATTCATTTCATTAAGTTGACATACGTCATTGGCATGAAAATTTCCTATTCCCTTTCCCTACTGAGTGCATTGTTTGTTTGGGTATATTACCATGTATTAAGAATTGATGTTCAGGTACATGCATTTTAATCATATTGAAGATGACTGATTCATGCTGGGATTTCACCTGTGCCGAAGGTTACGTCAGTGATTCTAACAGATAATTTAGACATGTAATTTCAAGCACAATTAACTGTCCAGGTGTATAACGAAGTTTCACCTGCAACACTAGAACCAAGGCCAAGATGAAGCTGGCTAGAAGCTCAGGCTGTACCCTTCCTTTTTATAGGTCTGGAGGAATTAACAGGGTATTGCTCCAGATCAGGGCAGTAGGGAACTCAAGACTCCTATTAGCACTATGGAATCTTTCTCGTTGAAATTGTCAGCGTCCTAGAAACAAAAATTAAAAATGGAAACCAGTACACATTTGGTAGCAATTTGGTTGCCATTTGAGCTTTAATTGAGAAGACTTTGTAATCAGTTTATCAACATTAGTGATGACCTCAGTTGGAATAATTAATAGAAAATATGGTGTTTAGACTGAAGTGTAAGAAGTCAAAGGATTTAAAAGTAGGCTGTAGATTAAAAAGAATTAATATCTTCATCTAGCCTAAATAATGGTTGCTTAATATTTGCATACAACTCAGAAATGCACATATTGGATGGTTTGTACAGACAGAATATATAAAGTAACAATTAAGGTGTAAAAAATACTAATATATATCAAGCATGCTATACAGATGATCTTATGGGATCATCCATACTTTTGAATGAACAGCCAACAAGATTCCAATATCATCCCATCTGAATTTTAATCCCAGGTTTTTAGTTATAGACCAACTAATCTCTTTCTAGGCATTATTTTCTCAGTCTGTTCCTGATACTGATCTCAGTGATAACAAACATTTTGCTTTTTGCAAAGCAGAGAGATAAAGATGTTTTTAATACTGTGTATAAATAGCTGAGGCTGTGAAGTGTCTGTGTCAGTGGAGAGAAACTATGTAGGCTGCTGTTTTTTCTGAATATCAGTAAACATTTGGAATAACAAAAACTTTAAAAGGGGGGAGGACTTATGCAGGGTTTTACAGCCAAACAGCACTCCCAGCTCTGACCCACTAGAACATCCAGTCATGCAGAAACAACAGGTTCCTTAGGGAGTGTGTTGTAAGCCATATTGTTATAGAAATCTTTTGACCTGCAAGAATTGATGACTTCATTTTCCATTTCCAACCCAGAGGGAAGGATTTTTTGTGAACAGGGAGAATTGTTGTTACTTCTGAGCTTCATGTTTTCGAATCACTTTTCTTCCAATGTCTTTGACCAGTCATGAACTGTGTAGATGGCCATAAAGCAAGTTGTGTGTGGCTCTTCATCTCCATCTATGCTCTTTTTGAACGTTCTTTTCTCTCTTTTCTAATCTATACAGTAATTTGTAACATTTGTTCTTTAAACATTCTCCTTTCTTAAATAGCAAATTATATTTCCTTGACCTCTTCTGTATTAAGTGCAAAGGACAGAAAGTAAAGTTTTCCAGCCAAATGAGTGTTCTTCCTCAAGCTGAATTCTAATAAATGCCTAGAGTTTATAATTGATACTTCCAAGATGTTCTCAAGGAATTTAAAACAATCCAGAATTTAATAGCAATCAACAGAATCGAGACAAAGTGAAACTATTATGCTGAACTTATCGAAAAGCAGGGTTTAAATTGATGCTGCATATTATTCATTTTGACAGTTGCAAATTCACATTAAAGATAGCAGAGACCAAAAGACAGCAACCAGAAGAGGAAATGCTAATTTATTACTTGCAAAGAAACAACTCTGAAGCTAAGCTGTTCAGTTAAAATTATGAAATACTTTCCATTTCCAATGTACCTTTGATCCAAAGAAGCCCCGAAGCATATTGCAAATTATAAATACGGTTTTAATTTCCTGTCATGGCAGGTGATAGGCAAATGTCTCAGGAGAAGAAATGTAGCAGACATCATTCAATAGCAACCCTATGCAAAGACAAAATGAACAATTATGTTTAAGCAAAATGGCATGGAAAGGTTACACTGCTAAAACACGTGTCCTTATCATACTATGCCACTTGTGTGAGAAGAATGGGGAATGAAGAATTCCAAACTCACTTCCTGGGTGTGCATACACTACTTGGTGTATGATTTGAGACAAATCACTTAATTTCTTATGCCTCACTACAGAAAGGGAATAATGCTGTCTAAATTCAGTGGTAGTGTGCTGATGGCAAAAGAACAATAAAGTGTATTCCTTCTTAAAGGAATTGTATCTCAGCATTTGGGAAGGTTGAAGTATTACAGCTCTAAGAACGCTCTGAAATATTATTTTAAATCATTCAAGTGGTAGAAAGCATGTAAACTGTGTAAATACAAGTTACTACGTAATTTAGAAATTTATAAGCAGATGTAAGGCTGATGTTTTGCTATGCAATAATTTCAGTTTCCTGTACAAGAATAACATCACTTCCCATAACTGACACTTTATGGAGGTTTGTTTGCATGGGGAGGCTGAACAGGGGATTTTTAAACCATTAACTCTATAGTTATAGCACTCTTTAATGAACAACTATTAGATCCAAATACAGAGCCTTGTACCGATTGAAGAGAGGGTTATCAGCTTTCTAAAACCCTTGAAGCTGACATAAAGTCATAACTTAAAAGCTTGATGAGGCAGGGCAAACCATTCTGGTGATGCCATGGTTCTAATGTTTTGTTTCACGAGTATGTCATTTGATTCCTAAGGTACAGTGTGGATGAAAAGTCCTAAAACTCCCTTTTCTCCCTGTAGTGTATTGAACAATCTCTTAACTGATAGTGAGTTGATGAACATTGTTGCTCCAGCTTCAATCTGATACCTGTTCCACTTAGCAGGTGTCAAAACGTTATCTAGAGAGCAGTGAGGAAGGGGGCAAGTTCCTTGGAAACCTCTGGGGGTTCCTCCTTTCCCTTGGGAATATTTTATAGGTACCACGCTGAAGGCTGGGGGGTTGAGTTGGTAACTTATATTAACGACAGAAGTTACAGAAGCTGTGAACATAAATGTTCAAATATTACATGACTGAGCAAGTGCTCAGGCGCCCCTAAGACATGTGCAGTAAGGCATCAGAGCAGTTTACAGGGATGGTTCTGCATGGCCATAAAGCCGAGGCTAAATTCCTCAGACTCGCCTCTTCTCCTGGGATCGGGAGATACGACTGCCAGAGTTGGCTCAAGTATATTGCTAAAAATAGGCCAAAGCACTTCAAAAATTAATGAGCTGTATGAGTTTAGGACTACTGAGATTTATGGGCTAATGGATAACTATCAGAAGGAGAAAATACTGTATGAAAAAAACCAGTGAGGAAATTTAGAGCCCTTATGTCTCTCTTGGCTTACACTGATGTAAATCAGGATTAGTTGCACTGAAGTCACTTGACTTACAATAATATAAGTAGGAAGAGATTGGGGAATTTATGCTCACTTTGCAGTAACACACAGATAGAATTAAGTCATCTTTTTGGAAATGAGAAATGGGTCATTTCTGAATCATTTTGCAGAGATTTAAGACTGGCAACCAGATGCTTCCTTCAATGCAGATTTTAGACGGGGGAAAAAACAAGCCTTGGGAGACTCACAGTATTTCTCAAGAGCATGTGTTATGTATTTGCCAGCTTTAAGTTTGTGAAATTTATATACACTGCGGACTATATTAATTTCCAAATAAATGAAAATTATACAGAACAAGAAATTCTGGTAGCTTCCTATAAACACTCTAAAGTAGACTATTTTCTATAGTCAGCCAAAAATGCAATAAATCTGCAGCAGAGGACAAGAACTGCTGCTTATCCCAGGCCATTCACTCTTTTTCTGTTTATGGAACTACTTCTGAGTGAATCTCAAAAGGAGACCAACTACTCACACTGGGTGAAGCCAATAAGTCTAGAGAATTATTCTGTGAATTGATCCCTCCAGTCAAGGCAAGAAAGAGGTGCCCAGCCATGTAATGCATTTTATCCTCCAACACTAGTTTAAGAAAACACAAAAAAACCAAAACCACACCACATTTCAGAAAAGGGAAATGGGTACTTGGAACTCTCTAATGCTGAGCATGTTTTATTCCTCTGCCTTAATACAGCAGTGTGCTTTGAAAACATCAGGAACACACTGAAGGTGGTTTTCAGGAACTCTGCATTCACACCTCTCAGTTATCACAGAATTAGGGCACAGTTGCACGGTGAACTTCAGCTTTTACTGACAGATAAAGCCGTGGGCATCTGTTGTTCCTTTGCTGCCCTGAGCCACACATTACATGATCTCCTGCTCCAGCACAGCTCTTTTGGGCAGCCCCCTCCATGTAACTACTTCCACTTTCACTTTTCACCTGAGAGCATCCAAGCATCACTCCGCATGGCTGGATATTTTGTAATAGTTGCAGTTTACTTTGAGAAATTCCTCCTGAAGCAGTCTCCCAGCTGCCACCCCCACGGGGTGTGAAGCTGTGCAAACACTTAGCTAGAGGAGCAGAGAGCTCACAGTGCAAGTGTGCAGAGAGAAATGAAGGAGAGAGCAAAGAAGGATACAGTGTGATGTCCACTTTACATCAGGCATTGCTGTGCCCACTCAAGAAGGCAGGAAGAGCTTTCATTGTACAAAATGTGGTTCTGCACTGGTGCCTCTCATCACCTCTTGGCAGTTGGAGACTACAGGGGGTTTCTTCTTCCATTCAGAGACCCTTCTCTTACCCTTTCCTCCCAGTCCTGCAAAGCCTGACTCCACCAACGATGGCTGCTATGGTGAAAAACTTCTCTGAGCTTCTCTGCCATGGAGGAATGAAAGGCAGAGCTGCAGGCAAAGCGTAGCATTGGCTGTCTGGTTTTTACGGCTTCAAATCTGAGGTCAAGAGAGAGGGGACTTTGCTGGGTGGGGAGGCAGGAAATCGGCTCTGATGGAGATGCTGGTAGAATGGAAGTGAGGTGGTTTGAAGAGCACCTCTTGGCACCTGCCCACCCTGAGACTGCACAGTGGGTGCTCTGAGACCTCCCGGTGCCCCAAACACACGCACCTTCATTGCCTCCATGGTGGAGAGGCCGTGTGCCAGGAAAAGATGAATAGGAACTAGCTAATTATCCTCCTCTGCTTCTGCTTAGAGAAGGGTGCTTTTTGGAGTAGACTGGTGTGGGTCTAACCTGGAATTCTGCAGTTCTCAAAAGGAATTCTCTCTTGGTGTTCAAGCCTGTGATTAAACTTCTTAGTAAAGTGTGAAAGTCAGAAATAAAGCATGCTGGTTTTTGAAGTGCTCCAGAGCGTAAAATATACTTCAAACAATGTTAGGGAGCTGATTTAGAAAATCCTAAGTACCAAAGTAAACTTAATTTGTCATTCTGCTTTTATATATTTGGGGATGTTTTAGATTTGGAACCAAAAAGCAGCCTTAATCCAGACTTTCCTTGTTAGTTGGTCTATGTGGCTTAAATGTGGAAATTTTTTTCAAGTTTTATTGTTAAGTATGTGGCAAACTATTAATCCATTAGTGAAGATATTGATATTCTCAATGAAGTTCCCTAATCTCCTTCAAATATTGATTTAATATTATTCTAGCATGGCCAAATACTCTATTACTCTATCTAAATTAACATTTTTTTCAAGATATATTTAGGAAGGAAATGTGTGTTTATTGATTGCATGAATGAAATTACTTTAATTAAGGAAACAGGCCTACTGCCAAAAATGGCATACATGATTATTAGTGCAGGATGCTTCCCACAACAGCCCAAAAAGGCATCATCAAAAGCAGATGCCTAAATTAGTTACAATGTACATCCTGGCCAGACAGATGCTTCAGACTCTTGGCCACTTCTAGGGCAGATTCTCCTTCCTTTGAAAGCAAGCCAGAGCACAGTAACACTTAAAGTTTTTCTACCAACCATAATTTAAGACTTTTCAACCATAAATTAAATACTACTTCAATGAAGCTTGATTCTCTTGAAAGCTGACATGGGAATCTCCTGACAATACTCTCATCTAGATTAGTGCTTGGAGTAGAGGATGTGAGATTCTAAAGAAGTGTTGGAAGTTTCATCTTTTTGCCTGAAAATACAGGTTTAAAAAGTGATAACAGTAATAATTACTGAAAAGGAAGCATCAGACTGTTGTGCTTTGGTTTATTTCATAGCAGCATTCTAGTATTATGACTTGCTTCAGCTGCATTTAGCCTGAGAATTAGTTACAAGCCCAGTATGGATTTGCAGGGCCATTCCTACCTCATACAATGAAGAGGAAATCCTCAAAAATGGTCGGGAATTTACAGTTTAGTAACTTTGCATAAGAATGTGATTTTGGGATGTTGTATACCCGAGAAGTTACATGTATTTTCTGAATACAGTTTCCATGCATTTTCTGAATCCCAGCCTTGTAGTCTGTGGGGTACTATATTGACTGAATCTTCCTCTGGTACTTGACAATAAAAAGGACTTCAAATATAGGCATTGTGGAATGTCTTTTCTCCATTCAAACTGGAAATGGTTAAATACAGCCTCCAAAGCCAAACCTCACAGCTGAGAGCCTTAAAAACCTGCAGGTGGGACTTAAAAGGGAGAATCCCACCACAGGGAGGGGTGTTAGAAAGTGAGCCCTGTGATTATGGATCAAGGGACGTCTGGGCAGCAAAGGTTTCCTGGATCTGTCTACCTTTGCCTGGTGTGAGTCCCAGGAAGCCTTGTTGGGGCTCTGGAATGGGCTGTAATCAGGATAGAAACAGCCACTCGCTGCTTAGCAAGAGCCAGGCTTAGCTGCGATGCTGGTGATTTGGGCTGTAGCATGTTCAGCCCTGCTGCACTTGCTGTTTTCTTCTTTGGTATGCTGGGAGCTGGTTGTCTTGGGAAGACATTTGGGAGTTGTCTTGTGCCTGCATTGGGGCACATACCTGTGTATGAACTGTGTGGAGGAGACAGTAAAGTGCTATGTTCTGGATTTTTTTAATTTTTTTTTTTTTTTTTTTTTTTTTGCAATCCAGCAATCATTTAGGAGACCACAAGTCAAGATGAGCTATTTGTACCCCAACCACAGGAGAGCATTTGTCAGGGAAGGAGCGTTCTCTGTCAAGCCAACTTTCTGACAGCCAGTGAAAGTCCATCTGCCTGTGTAGCTGGGAATAAGTGTGGAGGCATATGCAAACGAGGCATGTGAGAGGAAGTGTGTGGAGAGGCTGTGGCTGTGCCCCCTGTGCTGATGGGCAGCGTGCATCCCTCATCTCCCGCTCCAGCACAGTCCCTGTCACTGTCAGAGGTGAGCCTAACCCCGTGGTGGTAGAGCTACCCAGCTGAGGAGCCTGGTTAGCCTGGGCACCTGAGATTTTTCTAGGCCCCGGACCTGACTGCAGCAGCCATATCTATTCAGCCTTCCAGATTAAGATTATTAATTCACCTTCACTGTGAAGGGGAGCATCTACAGACATTCCCACCTTGAGCTCTCTGTGTATTATAGATGTACCCATACCAGCAGAAAAAATTTCAGTGTAAAGTGCCTAGTTGCATGCCATGGGAGATGGAGGAAGATTTTTTCCAATGTTCCAAATGGAAAGCAGAAGTGTGTTTCTTCTGGCATTTTTCAAATAAAAACAGAAATAGATATTCCTTATTCTGGCAAGATAGACTGGGACTAGCCATGGGAAATTCTGAGCTTTCAGGGCTTAAAAAACTTATTCCACTCATTTTTGGTAGAGCTGTTTTAAGCAATGGATCCTCTCTTCAAGAATTAGCTGTACAGCTCCATTTGCTGAGCTCTGCCCTGTGGGGTTCTTTGTGTGACAGTGTGAAAATGCATTGCTGAAGTTGACCTTCTCTGCTCTGGCAAGCACCCTCTGTCTGCAGCCATGAGGTTTTGGAATCCTCTGTGCAGACTTTCAGGGGATAATGGCTTCAGCAGCACTTATGGGATGACTTAAATAATTGTCACTCAGTCATTTTTGTAGCCACTCTATGTAAACGCCAATAAAATCTTTCAGCCATCCTATATAACTATAATATGTCTGTATTATAGCTGTAAATACTGATCGGGGTCTTAGCACAAAATGTTTGCTGACACACATACACAAATACGTCCCTCCTATGGAAAAGTATCAAATATCATAAAGACACTTGCAAATCCAGCAACCAGTAGCCAGTATTTATTGATGATTTGGCATATGTTTGTTAAACATTCACATAAGCCTTGAACAAAGACTGCCTGAGGGGTCCCCAGATCAAGGCACAACCAGCAGCTGCTTCTGGTTAAATTATTTTAGCGGTTTAAAACCATAAAGGGGATCTGAGTGCTGTAGTACACTGAGACACCAGTAAGGGGAACCCTTTTTGCAGTAAACCTCCAAGCTTTTACTGCTTTGATGGAGCGTGTGGTCGTAAAGATAACGTGACATTTTGGTTCCAAAAAAATTATGTTTAATCAGAAGACGAACAGAGATAAGCAGTTTAAAATGAAATCTGAATTACAATTTCAAATCTACTTTTTTTTTCCGGACTTCTCAATGAAGTTGAATAGGAAATGTGAATGAACCTGCACAAGGCAGGCATTAACCCTTACAGGAATGTTAAAGAAAAGGAGAAGAGTTGATTTTGACAACTGGCTTTAAAACAATATGAATCAAATCATTCCAATAAAGTGGCTGTCATCAGGTGTCATTTTAGCAAGAATAACAAATGGTTGATTTATTGCTTGAAATTATGTCATCATAAGTAAAATTTCATCTGTGGACAAGTCTTCTCACTTCAAAAATATAATTTTAAAACTCAGGCATTCTAAATATTCTCAAAAATTATAGCTTTCAATAAGCACACAGATGAATCTTAATGCTGTAAATGCTGTAGAAAAACTCCTGAAACCATTGTGATTAATCTGTGTTGCTGTACAATAGATGTTATGTCAGGAGAAAACAAGTATGCATGTGGGTCTGTTTACATAATATCCAAAATCTTTACCAGTCTTTAACTGTTGTAGTAGGTATATCTTTATATTGCCCAGACAGAGAAACATGCTTTAGAGGGATGAATGGAAATTCAGTATTTACTTGGCTAAATAACCTGGCTATAGTTTTTCTTACCTCAAATGAGCAATTCTGGAAGTGATGTGATGGATTGGTCTGAAGGAACTCCTCTTCCTGTCCAGTGTATGCATTTCCATTACAGCTGACCTGGAAAAGCTGCTGTCTGGTCAGGTTTACTTTTTTTTCTATGAAGTAGTGAGTAACTAACTCTATGAAACCACTGAACGTACAGATTCGATGCACCCATAAGATCTCTAAATAAACACCACTGTAAATCTAAGCCAACGTCTCTGCTGTACTTTCTCAAATGGCCTTCACTCTAGACTGCTAATTAGCCTCTCTCTAACTTTGAATACTCCATAAATGCACTATGCTGATTGATAGTGCATCAATATTAATTAATAATTTACCACACTGTTGGAATTTTCCTCTACGCGTAACCACAGCTGGAGCTCCTTCTAAACCTTTCTTTAGCTAAAAAAGGAGGAAAATAATTTCACTACTTTCACCCTATGTTATTTAGTCTCCGCTCTGGTATATCTGCAAATATTTAGAAAAGCGTCTCTTGGCTCCTTCTGAAAACTTGCATGGTTTATGCGGCAATGCAGTTCCATCTCACAAAGCATGCTGCTGCTCCTAATTGGAGCTCCTGTAGCGTGCTTCATGTTTTATTTATTCTCACAGTACATGTGTGAAGTGCTCCAAAGGATCTATACTCTGGTAGGATCTGCAAGTCCGGCTTTCAGACAAAGGCCCTGGGTGCTCTCCCACTCTATCCCATGGATCAAAGGGATGTGCAGCAGGAGAGTAGCTCTGCCCAGGTGGCCAGGAGCTTGTCAAAGTCATGGTTCTGCCCAAAAGGCAACTTATTCAGTGTAGATAGTGGCAAAATTCACATAGGCATTTTTGAAGCCGTCTATGATTTTTATCACAATCAAAAATAATGTCATTCACAACAGAAATAACTTCTTTTAAGTGTACTCTATTCTAATAAAGCAACAGGTGCTCCATAGGTGGGACAGAGTAGCCCAAATGCATTAACTGCATTTTCACACTGATCATGAATCACTTCCTAAACACATCTTTGTTTCATGGGGGTCTCTTTGTAGTGCCATATAATCAATTTTGTGTAAAAACTATTCCCTAAAATCTTACATTCAGGCGAATATCTGCTTTGTAATTATGAAGTCTCAACACAGGTGAAAAGCCAGACCTGAGAGATGAGCGATTAAAAAGAAAAAAAATGTTCATTCCAACTGCATTTGGATGTAGTGTACTGTGCCTGTCATTCAACTAATCTTATCTCTGTAGTCTCCCTTTTGTGGGGAAGACCTGATGATTTGCAATTCATTCTTGTTGCAATTCATTCCTGTTGCAATTCATACTGCTCAAAGCTTATACAATAATTCTCTTTTCCAGGTGGCTGTCAGCACCTGCAATGTTGCTGAAATGTCCCCGAAAGAAACTGCCTTTGCCCAAGACAGTATGAATCTGCAGTTTTTGGTGACAAGCTTGCATTGATTTTGTTTGTGCTGTTTCTCTGTTTTCTGAATGAGAAACCAAGAGACAGCACCAGGCACACCAAAGAAAAACCTTCCTTAGAGTAAATCTTCCCATTCTTAATTATTTAAATATGATAAAGTGTACGCTTCTAAGCAGTGTTCAAAATACATACATATATATTTATTTACATTATATATATTTTATTTACATTAATATTTTATCTTCAAGGACAACCTCTTTGAAACGCAAGAACAGCCATTCTGATCTGCAGAAGGCTGACTGACCTGGTGAGATAAATGGCTGCGTGAATGTGGGGAGAGCAGTGGATGTGGTCTCCTTTTGCTTTGGCCTGTGTGAAAGTCTCCTATAGTATCCTTGTAGGGGAAACCGTAGATTTGCCCTGAATAAATGGATGTTAAGGCAAGAGGAAAATTGGCTGGCCCACCAGGCTCAAAGAGCTGTGTTCAGCGGTGCAGAGTCCAGCTAGCAGGTGTTGACACTGGGGCCAGAAGATTCAACCCCTTTAACAGCCCAGACAATGGCAGGGAGGGTGTGATGTTCGAGTTTGTGCTGCACAAAGGTGTGGGGAGCAGTCCGCATGCTGGAGCACAGGGATGCTCTCCCGGGGGACCTCGACAGGCTGAAGTGATGGGCTGGCAGTGACCTCAGGGTTTCAGTGCAGGCAAGAGCAACTTCTTGCAAGTAGGACAAAATAGTCCCAGGCAACTGTACAGAGTGTGCAGGGGAAGCAGTGTTGCAAATAAAAAAGTCCTGAAGATCCCATCTGACAAGAAGCTGAAAAGCAGACAGGAGTGTCTTCTTGTGATAAATAAGGCCAACAACATGCTGTTGCCTTCACAGCAAGATTTTAGCCACGTGCACAAGAGCAGTGATTATTCCCACTGCATCAGGGTGGGTGTCTCGTGTTTTGGGTTTTCTGCATGTTGGCATGCTGGAATGAGTCCAGCAGAGCCCACCAGGATGGCCTCTGGAGCACCTGCCATACAAGTAGAGGCTGAGGGAAGTGGGCTTACTTAGCCTTAAAAAAAGAACAGGGAGAGGGGGTGTTACTGCTGTGTACAACAATCAGAGGCTGTGGAGAAGACAGACTCTGCTCAGAGGCACGCGGTGATAAGACCAGAAGGCAACAAATGCAAGCTGTGACGTGTTAGAATTTTATTAGATGGGGAAAAAAAAAATAATAATTCACCGTGAGGGCAGTTAAACACTGGAGTAGGAGCCCAGAGAGGCAGTCTCCTTCCTTGGAGGCAAAGCTTGACATGACAAGGCCCTGAGCAAGCCCATCTAGTTGGACCTATTTTGAGTACAAGGCTGGATCAGATCATGTCCCAGAGGTCCCCTCCAACCTGAACTGTTCTATGATTCTGTGATATTGCAACAAATTCCTTACTAAGTATTGACAGAATCAGTCAATATTACTCTGTTAGAGCCATTTACAAGGTGTTTTGTCACAGATCTATCTGTCTCCATACTATAGATTAATGATGTTTTCATTATCGGACTATGTCTTATAGAGGAAGCAGCTATCTCTAAAATGCACTCTATTTTTTAAAACAAGAATCAAAACAAATAGGTCAAGAATAGGCTCTAGCTTTAATGTTAATTTTACTAGAGACAGTGAGGATGAACTCAGCCTAAAATATTTTTCCAGTCAAAGAGGAACAGGACTGCACAGTGAGAGCAATTTCATCAATATTGCAAACATAATCAGCATTCAAGGCTTCATCTTAAAATATCCCTTTGATAAAGTGTGGGTATTGTAGGTTGACATGATATTTTGAATGAGCTTTAAATGGTGTCAGAGATCTCTTCCTTTGTGCATTTTTACCATACCCCCGTAGAGACATTGCAGTGTTGATACATCACAGCACTTGCATGTTTGCTGTTCACTAGTGACTATGTAATTTCCAATTAGTGCAGTGCTGCATTTTTGTCTGCAGAAGGTGGCTTACCTCCCCAGCACTGTAGGTTTCAACGAAGAAAGAAATACATTATGAATGTAGGTTAGTGATCAGGTCTCCTGTCCATCTTCAGGTAACAACATGCTGCTTTTGGGCCAAAGCAGGAGTATAACCACTACAATGATACTGAAGAAACTCTGTCATCTCTTGCACTGGGCTGAAGACAGATGACCATATGTATCAGGATGCTGAGTATTAAATTCTCCCTAGTATTAAGATATCCTAAGAGTTGGACATAATAGGATTTGATAAAGAGAAAAGCCTGTGACAGAAAACACATTAACAATTCCAGACTCCCCTGTATGCTCAAAGGAAGTTGAGGAGTTTTCTCTCTTAACATTAACATAAACTTTGTAATCTGTATAGGAAGTATATCAAAAGAAAAAAAAAATTTTGTAATGTGTCTGTACCAAGATAACTGTCCTAAAAAGTTACCGGATTTTATACTAAAAATAAACAGTCTATTGGATTTTTACAAAGGGTAAGTTTAAGCCCTCTCGTGTCATCTAGACCTTTGTAGTGTGTTAAAAACAGTCATTCAGAGCATAATATTTCTGCAAAGCTTACCATGCAACTGAGGCACTTTTTTTCACCCAGACAGAGGAAGGTCATATAAAAGACCTGAGCTAGGCAGGAAAAAAAAAAAAAACCTGCTTATATTGGCAATACCTAGGATGGTGAGAATGCAAGACTTCTGTTGAGTTTCCCTGGTTCTCACAGGCTTTCCGGGTAGGAGAGTCTTCTCTTCAGAAACGCATGGAATTATCTAAAGGGGTCTTTAGATTTTCCTTTTCATATTGATCCAGAAACACCATAACAGGTTGCCTTGCTCATTTCAGGGTTCAGTTCTGAAGGATCACTCACACAGGATTTGGCTTGGCCATGATGGTTGTGTGCTGGTCTCCAGAAAATCTGGTCAAGCAACCTTGAAACTCAAAGCTACTTTAAGAGGAGTTAAAGTTGTTTGCTGGGATTGGCCTATATGAAGAATCAATTCTGATGTTTTTCTTGGTTGTATTCCCTGCAGATTACATGAGAACAGAGAATTCCACAGAAAATTATATGTAAAATGAATATAGATCATAATTCACTGAATGCCAGTTTCCCAGCACCCTCTATCCAGGATTATCATGGAATATCCTCTGTGACTTCTGTGACAGCAAAAGTTGCAGATTAATTTGGTATTGTCCAGAAGGCATTTCTCCTCTTCTTTATTAAGACTGCTTATTAGAGCCTTAATTAGGACTGTTTCAGTTTTGTATACATCTAGTGGAACAAAGATATAAATGTAACATTTGGTTACTTTCTTTGACTCATTTTCCCTTTTCCTGATGTGCCTTTGCCTTAGGGGGTCAGTAGGCAGGTTACTTGGTGGTGGTGATGGGAAGCCTGTGTGTGATTGGGAATGACAGCTCAGGATCGTACTGAGTGGGCTTCAAATAACATAGAGATTAATGTAGATGAGTCAGTGCACAAACCGAGAGCCGCCTGTGCGATGTGTGGGGTGTATGGCCTTTGGTAGGGTAAGCTCCAGTCAGTATTCCCCACAGTGGGATACAAGACATCCTCAAGAACGTGTATTTTGTTGCTGCTGCACACCATGGCTGTTCACCATAATGTGATCTCTTTACAAAAAAGAAGGGGGAAGTTTTGGAAATGCACTCGTGGCAGAGATTCCCAGGCCCAGAGTGAACAGACTGAGTCCCAGAACACAGGAGTGTGAGAGTTCCCACATCACAGCTCATGGCAAGTTAAAAGCACTTCTTTCTTTGTTTTCTTTGGACTATTGGGTCAGTAATATTCCAAGGCTATGTGGTGCGTTTAGTACGTATTTGCCCACAGGAAAGTCATGACTTTTTTAATGGGTTCTCTGGTGCCAAATACTAATTACAAGACTGTAAATGTAGCATTGTTCCTTTCATCTTCAGGATGTCCCAGTATTTGTAAAGCAACGAGTCAGCTACTGCGTTCGTGGACAAAGCAATCGGCCATTGCGCGCTCCCCAGAGCTGCGGCAGCTCGTGTTTTGTGGAGCTGCGATGCCGAACATCCCCCGTGTTGCAGCAGCCCCTGCTCGCTGTGCAGCCTCCTCGCTGTGCCCTTTGTGCTGCCTCCCCGCTCCCTCCCCTGTGGAAGGCGCGTCCCACCTGTCCCCTGCCTCTGCTCGCAACACCGCAAACCCCGTCTGGCTCCGGAGCTCTGACATGCAGTCAAGGGACAGGGATGGCAGTTCGATTTCTGCTGCTGGAGTGACAGGGAGACAAAATGAGGGGGAGGGAGAGCACAGAAGGTGTGGGAGGAGGGCTAACATCGAGAGTGAGGGGATGGAGAAAAATCAGACGGCAGAAGAAAGGGAAGGAGCTGTGAGGGATGGGGAGAGAGCAGAAGAACAGCAGCGGTGGGAAGAAATTGGAGCATGAATCAAAACTCCTTTGCTAATTGCACGAGGAGGTGGAGGGTGAAATCCAACAGGAAATGGTACAAGTGTCTTTGTGGCAAGAGTGAGGGGGAGAATTAATGGGGATTTCTTGTGAAATAGGAAGAAGAACACTGACCTGCTCCAAATAAACAGGGAATAACTGGGACATATGACAATTTCCAGTTCAAGTTCTACTCATAGATCTGTCAGCATGGACTAGTTCATACTTGGCAACATCAGCAATATCAAAACTTAAGTTCAAAAATCACAACTCTAGCCCTTCCCAGATAATGAAATTTTCTTTAGAGTAATATATTTTGGGTTCTCTTTTCATTCTCACATTTTTTGATGCCATGTATACTTGAATCCTGTTTTCATGGGGCTGCAAAATAATGTCAAAATTTGTCTGTGTTCTTCAAGAAATCCCTAGAGTTTAAGAATTGAAGGTTTATGAATGCACCACAACTGGTAAAAGCAATCATATGAGTTGGTATTTCACTGGACTGTGCGTAACACTGACCATATTAGATTTGACGAGAACTCCTGTGGTCCAGGAGCACTTTATCATCTGCGTATTTGATGGCACACTGAAGTGGGTCTGTTTCCTGTTTAATATGATGCTGTATCTTGCCTCAAAGGTTACAGAGTGCCAGAGGACTTGGCAGCTCCTCTCCCTGAGGAAGAGTGGCAGTGAGCCAATACTGAGGAGGAGTGGCCCAGAAGTTAAAACCATGAGTGAGATAAGGGATACAATCACAGGATAATCACATCATGGATGGATAGTAATACAGCTTTCCTAATCCATTTTATAAGTGTGGTGAGGGAGTGGTACCTCTACAGGGTTTTTTAAGTTAACATGATTACACTACCAAGATATTCATCTACAATTACATTTTGTTTTCATGACACCTCTTAATAACAGAGTGACTGTGCAGCTCTGCAAGGTTGAGTACCCTCACACTGGACTGCTCCGTTATCATCAGTATTGTCATCCTCTTGGCTTGGAGATGTTCCTAGAATATCAAGCTAAATGAGTAAAACCACAAGTAAGCCAGAAAGTTAGAGATGGTCTTTAATAGCAACTTTAATCACTGGTGAAGCTTCAGCTGGATGTATTTTTACCAGTAGCTATATATGTAAGGAGTAATGGTTCTAGCTACAGGTGTTACGAATACTTGGGACACCATACAAAAAAATCTTAAGTTTGGAAAGCACTTTCTGCTATAGATGCAGAAGATTCATCTGTATAGAATGCTCTCATAAAGGGGCCCTTTTTTAACAATTGTGCTAGAGCATTTGCCATGATAAATTTCATTTCTGGACAAGATAGAGACTGACTGGAGACACAGCTGTAAATAATGCCAGGAGTGAAAGACCTTTCGAAACTTCTCTGCAGCCTCTGCTGTATGTGACATGAGAATTTTTCCAAGGTACATACCTAGAGACAGGGACATTTAAAAACAAAACAGAGTGCAAACCCCACCCAAACCATACAATCCCCTACATGCACACTTCTTCCAGAGGGGAGAATGAGGCAGAGATGATGGATGTTAGTCTTGTCAGTTAATGTGCTACTCAATGGAGTTTAGATGCTATGGGGATGAAGGCAGCTTAAGAGCTTCTATAGACTATGAAAGAATAATTCTATCACTGCCAAAGCATGTAACACCTGCTCACACAGGGATTCTGACATCAGAAAGAAATTTTCAGCAAAGTCATAAAAAAGCTTCGCATTAGGGGTGCTCAGATATGGTGATTAAAAACGTCATGATAAAAGCAGATTAAATAGAAAATCAAAATTAAGATTGACTATCATGATGAAATTTAGGTAGAAAATAAGCTAAATTAATCTTCCTCAAATGAAGAAAGAAACAACCTAGCTGACACCAAACACTTTATTAGAATAAGCTACCTTTAATTAGTTAATAGAAAACAATTTACAATGTGTTTGTTGGTCCATCTCTTATTTACTAATATTTGTGTACTTGAGCCTGCAAGCTGATTTTTTACGAGAAATTTTTTTATAAATATGCCTGGTACCAGAACATACGGTGGGGAAAAAAAAGACCAGCCACTCCTATTTGCGGTAGTAGCCATTGAGGACACCACAGTATTTGGCCGGAATCCTGCTCTAATGCTTCTTGGAGAGACTCTGTTGGGAAGTGGAGCAGAGAGATTTTTAATCATTCAGATGAGGAAGAGCTAGAGGAAACTGAATCTAAACTTTTCACGTGGCAGAAAAATCTTCTGATGTGTGAACAGTGATATATCTAGGGAGTGTGAAAACAAAAGGATACACAAAATGGAAAATCTATGGTGGTTTGGGGTTTTTTTTTTTTAAAGACATAAGCCTGCTCTCCTCAGTACTTCCAAATGATTGGAGGTGAGTGGCCTCTGCTCTGGGTGGGGGACCCATCTAGAGGTGGTTCTTCTGGATACTGGAGTCCCACATATGAATTTGGGGTACCAGATCAGAGCCTGTGAAAGCCCCCTACCCTTCAGTGTCATACACACTTTTTGTTCTAGCCTTAGCCCTCTGAGAGTTCAAACATCCTTTTTGTTTTGGCAAAACTATTACATCTGTTTCAAATTACACAGGAAGATGATAATTTCATTAAATGCTTCAGTTAGATTTATAGAGAGTCCTAAATGCACTTTGTTACTGATACTGGACATTAATTCCTCTCAGTTTTGTTTGCAGAAAAGCTCACACTGTTATTAGTCTCTGGTCAAAGGTTACACTTCCTGCTCTCTATCAATGCAGCCAGCATGTAAAGTGTCCTCAGATATTAGTCAGATCACCATGTCACAAGAACCATACCAGTGAGGATCTGCCTGTGGCAGTTAGCAAAGTTACATCTGCATCGAGATGTGTTTGAGTCTTCCTCATACTGGGGACTAACTCTGTACTTCCGTAATTTGAGAAACTGTGGGAGTCTTTTCAATGTACCTGTCTACTCATTCAATCATAATCATCAGCCATTGTACAGGTAGCCCATATCACATTTTTTAGAAACTTGTGTAGCAATAATCTCCTTAGTAAAACCTACAAAATAAGGAAAAATAAGTGTTTGTCTCAGGAGAGTCTTTCTGGCAGGGCACTGAATGCCTTCTGGTAAGGCAATAGACCCTAAGTCTGCAGGAGCAAATGATCCCTAGCTATGGGAGGTAATACTCCATGTTGACTGCAAAAGAATTATTTTTAAAGTAGCCACACAATCATTTGTCTTTTCTACTTTATCTAGTCCTTTTCTTATTCTTCATCTGTAAGAATTCATTGTGACAGAAACTCTGTGTGTTTAAAGTAGCAGGGAGAAGATGCTCTGGAGCTGAGCTACAGTTCTTAGACATCCGTATAATTTCAGTTCATGTGTTCAGGGTGGTTTGAAATAGTGTCCACTCTAAAGACCACTTGTGGCAGCAGGGCAGTGCTCTCACTGTACCTTCACTTGGACCATCTTGAAAAAACCAGTATCTTTCTGTATTGCCTTCTCTTTTGGTTCCCTGTCCAAGCTGGTGCCACACTCTTTGTAATGGGTTGTGAAGAATATTTCCTCCTTTTATCCACACACATTCTTGCTGAGGCTAATAAGTCCCTTTGAGTAAATAATCAGTCATGGCAAAATGTAATTTTATGTGGAGATGGTGGTAGTTCCCCCTTTCAATGAACTTTCTTTAAGGTAACTAGACAAACCTTTCTGGGCCCATCCACTCCACTATCCCCCTCGCATTCTTCATCCCCATTTTCATATTTGTTTCTTGAGATAAACCCTCCAAATTTACAGGATTCCCCTGGGGTAAACTTTGAAAGTCAACTAATTTAGTAGAGTGAAATTTAATTTGCTGAAGGAAAGGATTATTAATTTGTTCTGTTTCCTTTTGCTGGGTTTTCAGTTTTCTTATCTACAAATCACAGGTCTATATGCAAAAGATGAGGGAATATTGCTTTCAAGTATCTGCAATGTATATGTTGAAATGTAAATATTGAAATATAACACTTATTTGGTCTTCAGGGTTTTTTTTGTTTTTGTAAGTTCTGTGTGTTTTTGTTAGAGTTTTGCTGATCCCAGACATCATTGCTGGCATGACCAGATCACAAACATCTGGAATTCAGACAGCAGCTTAAAAAAGAGAAGATTTTATACAAAATTAACTTCAAGAAATCATTCTATTTTATGGAAAATATTTTTGGAGATTTAGTGTTGTGAACTGAAGTCCTAATAGGACTTCAGCTGACAAGCAGCCAGTAAAGCCTTCCAGTACCTTATGAGGTTGTATCTGATATAATCATTATACTTCCAAATATGTAATTACTATCAAGGTTGTAGACAAGAGATTATCCCAAAGAGTGGCCTCAGCTTTGCCCCACATCTGCCTGCAGAGCTCACTGATTGAACAAGGCCTTGGGTGGGTGTCAATGAATCTGAGTTAGAAGCAGGTTTGACACGTGGACATAGAGAACACACTAAGCTGTGATTTAAGTTTTGTATTTTGTTTGATCTCCAGGACTGTGAGACTGGTTTTTTCCCAGGCAGTTACTTCTTCAAAGCAGAGAGTCTTTGTAGGTACTCACTTGGGGCTTCACTTGGCATGGCCCCCATGCTGCTAGTCTTTATTTGAAAACAGAAGCATGTGACCCATTAGCAGGTTGATTATCCTTTGCCCTGTCCCCAAAGGGAGCCGTGTGGATCTCTGGGCGGAAGAGGAGTGGTGAGCAGGGTGGCTCTGCTGGCTGTGACCATGAGCTCTGTGTGCTCGTACAAGGAGGAGCAGCAGGAAGCCACTGTTCCGTGGAGCTGCTGTGGAGGAAGTCAGGTCTCTTCTTAAGTTTTCCTAGTACGATGCTGCCAGATGAATGTGGTTATTGATGGCTGTGCAGCAGCACTTACCCAAGATCCCAGAGAATGAACCACAGGAGAGCCGGCCGTATGGTATCACCGATGCTCTCTCTGTCATCACTATAGAATTTGGCCACTACCTATGGAAAAGCACATTATGTTGGTGACATGTCAACTTCTAAAAGCATGGTGACTGTATTAAAGATTCGGTGTTAATGATCTAGAAGTACACCTTACACACAAAATTTAATTTTTAAAATGTCATTGCAAGTTTTTTGTGACTAAATTAAGAAAGATACTGTATTGGTTAAAGGGAAGATTAAAACATTGTTTTGTTTCATCAACATGAGCATGGATGAGAAATCTGCAAGTAGTAATAGCTAAAAGAAAAGTCAACAAGTCTGGTTTTGGGAAGAGGTAGGACTTCTAAATATTAAAGTACATATGTGAACTTGTGAGCATTTGATACTGAAGAATTCAAAAAGAAAAATTTTTTTAGGGGAAGAAATAGAATATTATATAGCTGGACCTGATTCCTGCTCAGAAATTCCTTAGGAAGTAGGCAACAAATGTTGTGCTGCAAGAGGAATATTTGGGGCTTACCACAAATACTAAATGACATCAGTGCTCTCAGTGCTGACAGAAGTTCCAGTTGCTCTGAGTTGTGTTTGCACGCCTCATGCATGTCATGGTATATCACTACACAGATGTTTTGCGCGAAGGAAAACAAAAAGGAATTTCTTTAAAGTCATCTTTTTGACTATGTTTTCAGAATCATGAATTTGCAGTAAAACAAAAATGGAAATAAAAAGGAAATATGGCTAAGAATTTTTTACCTGAATAGTCTGCCTGACCACTTGAGCCACATTTTATTCTGCCTTAATCTGACACAGCAAAAGAGGTCAAGACATTTTCTGGGCTGAGTTTTACACTTTGCAAATTTAGAAGCAGCACTAAAACACAGCTAAGTGTATCAATTCACTATTCATTTTTAAGACCTTTTTCTGCCGATTATTTTTCATGTGAAATAGTTTGACATTACCATATTTTATGATGGCTTAAGTGATTTTTGTCTCTGATGGTTTCTTAAAGTTGCCCATCGGCTTGTAAGCAAGCATTAAGATGAAGTTCATTTTTTTTGTGGAAGGTTTTTTTTTCCTTGATTTCTCCAGTAGTCCATAAAAGCTCTTTTACTGTCCTTGCCACACTGAGAACCACCCAAAACTGCAAAAACTAACAAATATTGATGACTAATGACTAAAGTTTCACATGTGGTCTGTCCTTTCTTCAGTCCTCTCCTTGGAGACAAAATTGCATGCATAATGGAATATTTTTCTTTGGCAGAGTTTTATTGTTTAAATGTAGGGTGTGGGGAGGGAAAGTTGTATCTATGATGTGTTTATTTGAAAATTGAATAATTTTGTCTTGTACTTAGAGCAGAAGTTGGTGATATTTCTGCTGATGTTTGCTACCACGAAAGTCCGTTCTTGGCTGGCTCTTGAAGTGCTGGGTTCTTCGAACACAAACATTGTCCCCTTAAAGACATGGCCTAGTGTCTGAAACTTCATTACCTGTCCTCCAGGAGTCAGGGTAGGCAATAGAGGATTGGGTTTGATTGACCTTGGCTTATTACAAATCTTTCCATGCCATCCTTTCTGATAAACATGAAAGTATTTTGGGATCTTCCTTTGGTTCTTGACATTGTGTCTTCTTGATGTGTAGGGCTTCTGTTCCATATTCTGCAACCACCTTGAGAGCTTCTTTTGAAGAAATGTATTGATTTTAAAATTGCTCTCTTGACATCTTTATCATTGTCCATTTTTATTTAATTGATTTTCTTTCCACATAACCTTCTGGAGGCTCTGTGAAGTAAGAAAGGAAAAAAAGACAAACTACCAACAGCTGGTTTCTTACTTCTGGTTAAAGATCCCGTGACATTTCTCAAGGATCAGCTGATAGTGCTAATTTTTCCAACCAAATTGTGTTTGGTTAATAATGCTCTTATCCCCTGCAGCTAAATTATGACTGGATCTGTGGCATCAGTATTCTCTTGTAATGTGCCTGTATGGCATGTTGTATGCTGCTGCTGTGTGTTGTTAAAACATGATATTGCTGTCCTTTTCGGGAATTTTTAAGCCAGGCAGAACAGCTAATATGCACGTTTGAGTGTACAACACCCACATACATTCTCATTCATACATAGTCAGTAGTCAGTAATAAAAGCACTTTGCTGCTAAATAAATTGAAAGTAGTATTAATACAATAAATGTCCAAACAGGATTGATTCTGTGTATTTTATAGCATCTGCTATTGCTTTCTGTTTTCAAGCTACTAATGTGTTCAAGTCTGCATAATATTGTTATTTACAGATACAATACTGGAGTTTGTCTGAGAGTGCCAATATTGGCTTATTTATCTAGTATTAAGCTTTGGCAGAGATTAAACATATGTGAACAATATCTTGTAGTCTACATTTCTAATGCACAGATTAGTTGTTTTCAGTCCCTTGTGTCCATTTTCTATCAACTGCAACAAAGATCTATCTTCTTTTCCTTGAATTTAGTAAAAACTACTGAAGCTCAACATCAAAGGTCAAATGTCAGTGTTATGAGGATAGTGGTGACTTTCAAATTATGAAAATTTACTAAACTAACTCTGTAGTAGGAGAAACGCCTTCTTGTCCCTCTCTGATTTCTATTACATTACAGGAGCATAACGTGCCATTATTCTGTATTTACTCTTTCTATCTAGATCATTTACAAACATAAGGCACAAGAAAGCAGTGATTAGTGTATATAGGTATGAAAAGACATGTTACCTGTTAATGTAATGAAGCAACATAATTCATTCTTTGCTGTCTACATTATGTAGAGGGAAGCAAATGTGCATTAATCATGCAGAAAGCAGGAAATTGAGATGTATGGAAGGGAAGAGTGATATGATACAGGAACCCATCCCCCAGCCTCACAGAGCTGGCAACAGGTCCATTTTTGAATAATGTATATTTTGACAGGCATGTCATTTGACAGACAGGGCTGACCAGAAGGGATGTAAGGAAGCAGCTAGTTATTAGCAGAAAAAAGGAGCGAACAAAGCGTTATTACATCTAATGCAACATAATACTGACCCAGTTAGCATCTGCTAATGTGGAGGTGCTGCCTGACAGGCTTCAGAGGGCAGCCATCCATGGGGAGTTGTCACCGACCACCGACGGTTGTGGTGAGCGGTGTGTCCTGCACAGGCTGCTGCCGAGGCTAAGGCTGCTCAGCATAGCTTGATCCAGCTTCCCAACAGCCCTGCTCTGCACAGTTCCTGCATGGAGAGACACAGAGAGGGGAAGGTGGAAGGCATCACCTGTCCCTTGAGAGAAGTGCGGGTCCCAGGCTTGTAGCGACACTGTTGGCAGCTTGTCCTGCGGCAGAAACGAAGTCCAGCCTGCAAGGTGCCACCTGTGCGAAGAGCCAGGGCACAGCTCGACAGCCTGCTGGGCAAAGGGCAGCCGGGGGGAAACCCGTGCTGAGAGTAGAGCACAGAGAGCTCACAGCTTCTGCAGTCTTCATGTGTGATGTGTGCCCATACTTCGCATGTCCACGTGGCTCACAGAGGGAGACAAACTCATTCTAAATCCGCTGTGCCAAGCAGAGCAGCACTTGCACATTTCTCACTAAAGCTCTGGCTCCCGGGGTGCAGGACCAGCTTGGCACTAGCTGTGCCAAGGCAAGCAAGACAAAAACCTGGAGTCTGCTCAGCTGGTCCCCGTCAGAGCCGTATCCTGGCATCCATCTTCTGTCACCCTTTCCCCAAGGCACAGCGTCATGGCACGACCAGAGACTCAGTGTCTGGGTGCCGCTTTCCTGCTGTACTCCAGTCTTCTTCAAGAAAAGGGGTGTCACATCCCAGAGAGCATTAGTGATGCTTTGACCGGCCTGAATTCTTCATTTCTGAGGTCTTTTGGAGGGCTGTGGTCCCTTCACCACACACCGCTTTGCAGAGGGAAAACAAGAGCTTAGTGGAAGCTGATCTGCACCCTGGTACAGCTTCATTGTAACCCATCTTCTGATCTCAGCAGCGCATGTTGGTGGGGGTGGGATGTAAGAGTGAAAATCATGACTTTTTCAATCACGTTACTGATTATTCTGCGCTGGCCAAGGCAGATGTTGCTGAAGGTGCCCACCATATGCTTCTGCTTGATTAAATTCTAATTCACGAAAATGCTGCATATGACATTCATATATACTTTTATATACGTTTATACATACTTTGAATTGAGTAAGGTCATAAAAATTGTGAAGATTAAACATAAAAGGAAAATCATAGAAAAAGCAGCTCCAGCTGATGTTCACCAGCCTAGCAGGCTCAGTGTTACTTCTTTAACTGCTACCTATTTTTCTGCTAGTTGTCACTTAAGGAAAGTTAAAATAATTTTTCTTTATTATGACTCTCATAAAAAATGATCACTGTTTATTTCATTCCTGGTTTATTTCCTTTTCTCCTCTCAGCTCTGTTTTTTTATACCTATCTCAATTTTAGATTTAGTTTGTGGGAATTTATTTTGCTTTTCTATTTCTCCAAATTCCAAAGTGCTTTATACTTATAAGAAATCAAATACATCTTTCAAAGTGAAAGATATTTATCTTGCCTAGGTAGTCTCATACCCAGGCAAATAGCATATAATAAAAATAAATCCAAATGGAGAAAAGTAATGCTTATGAAATCATAGGCATAAGCATTAGATAACTCTTAAGCCTATAGCCTTGTACTGGCTATAGGTAACAGATTTTTACATTTAATTTGTAATTAATCGGTTTGGGGCTTTTAACTGGGAACTATGATTCAGTTAATGGCACACAGGACTAAGCTCCACAACTTTTCCTTGATTTTGATTGTTCTGCTCGTCTCTCTCTCTTCCCATTTTCCCCATAGGTTCTCTCACATCAGAACAAAATCTGCAGGTCTGTACTGTTTTGATATAGAAAAACTATTTTTCAAGAGCCCCTGGATGATATTTCCAGTCACTTTTTTGCCACATCATTTTGTTTCCAGCTGCCAGAAGAAATTTGAAATGCATCATAGTCACTTCTCAAACTGATAACACATGAGAAGTCCAGAAGAAATTGTTTATACAATTTCTGACATAGTATGTCTTGTAATGCTGCTCTGTGTCATGTTCCATAGTTTTATGTCCTAATCTGACATTATGAGATTACATAATGCATTCAATCTTTAAACAAGTATTCCTTTGAAATGTTTGACAGAGTTATGGCACTTCAGATATTATTTCTTATTATGGACAGATAGGTCAAATCTGCAAACAATTTAATGGCCATACATTGCTACCCTTGTCAAATCAATCCTCCTAGCAAGTGGGCTATCAGCAGAAGAAACATGTAGAAGCCTAATCCTTCAAGGTGCTAAACATACCAGTGCTCTAAACTCCAAGCGGAGCCGAGGGCTCTCAGCACCTCACTGGAGAAGGGCTCCAATTAACCTACTTTTATAGTAATGCCGAATGCAGGGACTTCCTGCACATATGTTAGGATTCAAACTGCCCTTCAGATTTACTCCACTGAAACCTGAGAAGAAGCTATGCAACCATGGACTAAAATGGCTCCATATGCTTCTTGGCTCCAGTATGTGCTGAGAATTTGTTTTTTTTCTTTCTCTCAGCTGAGAATGCTGCTCTCAGTTCTGCAGAGCTTCAGAGAAATGTGGTATTCTCGTTAACACTTTAACCCTGATCCCAAATAAATTACCTCATGCCACCATTTAGCTTAGCAGCAGCAGGCACATTGAGAAGATTTGAGGTGTCAGAAGGGGACCAAACTTGACCCTGGAATCTTAGGAAATAAGTGTTTCCTTGTTTAAAGAGCTGGAGAAGAGAACAGTGCCTGAAATACACACAGCCTTGTGGAGCAAACTCTGATATGATTAGTCCTCAAACTAATCGAGTTGTCCAAAGAAGGCCTGACAGATCCTCTTGCTTCCTTGTTGGAGCGATGCCCTTGTGGATGTGTGCATTAGCTGGAGTGCTGTCTGTACGGGGAGATCATTGGCCTCTCATTTTATCTGGTTTTCTGCCTAACTCAAGGGGAATTCCTCTCTGACCCATCCAGACAAAAGTCCTAATGGAAAAAAAGATCCAGATGCTGGGCCTTAAGATTTCCAGGACACTTCTGCTTTGAATGTATCATGGAAAGATCAGCTTCCGTTTCACAAAACCAAAGTGCCTTCCATGCTCCTGCTTCTTCCCAAATCTGCCATTTCATGCCTTCTCCCTGAATATGTCTCACAATTTCCATCTTCTGACATGCTGTGAAAGCCAGGAGGCACTTCCCGTGGCCAGGAAAGCATGCCGAGGGGTC
Organism: Callaeas wilsoni; assembly: GCA_013398955.1. Classification (NCBI taxonomy): domain Eukaryota; kingdom Metazoa; phylum Chordata; class Aves; order Passeriformes; family Callaeidae; genus Callaeas; species Callaeas wilsoni. The sequence continues at coordinate 53,388 of VWPU01006859.1, forward strand.
AGCAACGCAAACGGCAGCAGATGTCACCAGAGCCAGCACAGGCGTCCCGCCCCCATCTCCCCACTGCTCAACAAACACCCTTTGGACATGTTTCCCTGAGAAGCATTTCAGACATGCAATGCAGAGCTGGGAGAGAAGGATCAGGGTCATGACCAAGAAGCCTGAGAGGGAATGTGTGCGCCTGGGAGGCACTGGGCGGTGCAGCGTGTTCCCTCAAGTCTCGTGCAGGTGCACTGAATAAATCAGCCCTAGATTGCTTTAAGGTATGCAGGAATTTTTTAGCCAAGGGAGCATGTAATAAGGGTGTCTGGGAATGAAAAGCGGGTCAGCACCAGCTCCCTCGTTACGGACATTAACAGTCTAAACCAGGGAAGATACGATGATTGTAGGGACCCTCAGATGGTCTGGGAGTACCAGCTGAAAGAGGAAGATGATCAAAACGCAGCTCTGGACCTGGACCCTGCTCCTAAGCCAGAGTTAATAGGAACGAGACCTCTGAATATACTGACTGCAAACGATGATTTGTTTCTGACTCTGCAGAGCCTTGCTGTGAAGAGCCCCGCAGCCATGACATATCAAAAGGGGGGAATAAGGCTTAAATTGTCATAAAGAAAATAAATTCCGTGTCCTAATGCTGTCTGTTTAGATATGTGGGGCTGTAAATGAAGAGTTTTAAATATTTCTTCACTGTAACATGATGTTCCCACTTGCTAGGAAGGCATTTGTGTTCATGGAAAAACAAAATCAATATGCACTTATTCCAATAGATTGTTTGAATATTCCAGTAAAGGTTCATTTTATGAAAAGAGATTAGTGGTGAAGTAGCATTTAGCTAAAATACCACACCAGTTTTGAGTAGTAATATCAAAGCTAATTTTACCATTTAATGAGAATAAATCAGCACAGTGAGAAATACCTTTTGTAGCACGTTGCATATTTGTGATTCCTTCCAATATGTTTCCCTCTTTCTTCTGGAGACAGTTCATTGTGTTTTCTTCTTGCTATTCCAGTCTGTTACACCTGTGTGGACTCCTCTGAGTCTGTGTACAAATATGCATCTACACACAAACTCTCTTCAAGTTGATTTGAATAACTTTGGCCCATGAAGAAGTGTCCCAGGAGTGCTTGGTAAGTCTCAGTAAAGCCACACTATAAAAACAGAGAATATTTCTTATGAAATATTTCCTAATGTGTTAAATAGTTCTGGATTCTTTTAGGAAGTTCCTAAGAAGGGAAATTAGGGCATTTTGATACTGTTTCTAATAGATAAAGATATAGCATCTTATTTCTGCTTTTCTTGTATAGGTGTTGGAAGGGTTAAAATCACCCTTGATTTGTAGTTATGAGAGCATTGTTTGAACTGCTTATAGTCTTCTAAAATCTAATCAGAATGGCTGGGATTTGCTGTGGTTCAAAATTAGTAATCGAATAAAAATGTTTAACCATTTCTGCTAAGTAGTTGGGAGAAAAGTGGGTTGGTTGTTCCTGTAAAAAAAAAATTAAACAAATGCCGAAAAACTTTTCCATGCATTGTCACAGGGAAGTTGTGAGGGTACTTGTGCTGCTATTCTGCTACCCTGTCTGTTCCTATTCTTCTGAAAAAAATCTATTGCAGTCAGCAAAGTCTCCAACAACAGTAGCGTAAAAACAAACTCCAAGTAAACCAGTAAACCCCCATTTTTTTACCAGTAAAGCAAACTAGTTTATTTGAGCTTGGAGCTTCAGTACTCTGTGGTAATGCAATCCCTGCAGATGCCGCTCTGCTAGTCACTCACGGAGCCTGGCAAAAACATCATCTCCAGGACACAAGTGAGCATCTCCTGCACAGTGGCCGTGGGACCCAGACCCCGTGGTGTAGCTGCATTTTATGCAAGCTGTAAATTATTTAGAAAAGTATGTGTTTTAGGAAACATTTGTATTTTTTACAATAATCTGTGTATTTTTAAATAATTTTTATTCTCATAACTGATGAGCATGTTATCATACTGCTTATGGTTTAGTCCTGTATAATTAGTACTCAAAATTGTGCATGTGTACTACCTTGAACTAGCAGAGCACTATGGTGTATGCCTAATTTGAAGTAACGTCCATAGAACTTAAGGGTAATTTTAAAAAGTGTACTTTGAACATCTTGCCAAATTTGACTAGACATCCAAGGAGTACCTTAGTCAAGTTCACTTGCATTCCCTTAAACATAAGCAAAACAATTGCTTTAAGAGTATATATGCAGGAGCCATTTCTGCAACTATCCATAAGAGCAAGATGTATCCCATGGGCTTGAGAAACTGCTTGGCAGTTGAGACTGTCTGCCTGTTTCACAGTGGAACAGATTATCGAATGGCTTGGACCATACAAATCACGGAGTCCTAAGCCTGTGATGACTATAAGTGAGAAACTATTTCGTAACTAAATGCTTTTCCATTCACACATAATTAGAAACACCACAGATACGTTCAGTACAACTGGGCCATCTGATTGTATCTTTTCTTATTCTTTGTGTGATCTACTACTAGTTTAAATATTTAAATGACTGCTAACAGTTTAGTACAGGTTATCTTGATCACACGAACATAACATGATTTGGTTGTTCAGTGTATATATTTGTATCAGCTCTCCCATATACCCTTACAAAGACTATTGACTGAACTCCTGGAAACAAGATCTCAGTGAGGGGTTTCCTTTATTGGCTAAGTAGCTGTGTCTCTTCGTGAGGAAATGTGGAAGTGCATTTATACTCTAGGGAGAATTTCTTAAGAGATGTGTGACCAAGGAGTTTGTAATCTGAATTTCCAGATAGCTGAAGCAAAGAAGGACCAACAGAGTCACAACTTCAGAACTGCTGGTAGGAGGTGACCACTGGGATCAGAAATTGGAAACCCGGACTAGGCTGGCTTGGAATTTTTCTTTTCTCTGTTTTATCTTTTCTGAGACTTTTTTTCACTTACTGGTGGAAATCTCTCAAAAGCAGAAAAGTTTGCCACAAAAGCAAACATGGAGAGAGATTATATGAGGCATGTACAGCATATTCTAGTGTGGAGCTAGTTCCATTTAGCTAGAAATCCATTGTGATCCTGAAATGCTCAGAAATGTAAGCATTACATTCAAATGCGATGTTGGAAGCAGGTTGTTGCTTGCAAGTTTGTTCCAGCTTGCAAGCCTGCTACAGCTTGTGAATTTAATTTTAGCTCTGGAACTTGCTCCAGTTTTGTAAGGTTACTGAAAACCTGAAAGAAGCCAGATTACTTACATGCACCAAGAATAGCATGACACTGTTTTCTCAAGAATTAAGACCCCTCCCCAAAACAGTCCCCCCACCACCAAGGGCTTGAACCAGGTTTTTCCATGTGTCAAACACATGCTGGACTATTGCTATTTGATAGCAATCATTCCCCACCCCTTTCCTCCCAGGAGCTACAAGGATTTAATTAGTGAGTTTTTCCCAGCCTCAGAAACCAGGAGACACAAAGAAGACAGGAGCCAAAGTTTCTTGGTGCCGCGATTCATACTGCGCCCTGCTTCGCTTTGTCTCTGCTGCCTATGTTGCAAATTAAAAAAACGTTTCAAAAGTTAGAGCAGCATTGGTTTGACTAGCAGCCTGCTCCTTGCAAAGTATTTGTATTTGAGTTGATTGAACATTCATTATGTATCAGGTACTCAACCTTGTAAAATTGATCCAGGAAAGGCTGGCTGCACCAGCTGTGCTCCTACCTTGCTGGCTGTGTTCTGAGGAGTGCATTGCTTTTGCCTCCACACTCGAGCAGACAGCACAGCTACAGTTCCCTGAAGCAGCCTGCGAGCGAGGGCACCAGAACAGCTCTTTTCCTGGCCATTAATTCAAACATCATGCAATCAGTCAAATGAATCTGCCCTCCTTTGCAGCTCTTGTGGACATTGCTGTCCTCTCAGCTCCCTTGAAAGTCACCTCAGTAGCGCATCTTCCTTTACTTAGAGACCATGATAAGCCACGGGCAGGCTCACTTTGCCGACAGACATGTATCACACAATGGTTTGGGTTGGAAGGCCCTTGCAAGATCACCCAGTTCCAACCCCTTGCTGCAGACTGGGCACCTTCCACTAAACCAGGTTGCTCAAAGCCCCATCCAACCTGGGCATCCACAGTTTCTCTGGGCAAACCGTTCCAGTGCCTCACTACCCTCAAATCGCATGGCCATCACTGCCTGGCACCAACAGATTGCTGTCTATAAACAGAGCTGGCATGAAGGCAGCAGGCATGGCAACACCCCACGAGACCACAAACATATCTCTTACAGCCCTCCTCTCTGAGGCTGTCCCACAGCCTGGCTGGGTTTTCGTGGTTTTCTTAATTTTGATCACATGTCAGAGCTGGGAGTAGCACATCAGCCTTGAAAGAGCCCTTTGAAAATGCCTCTGTAGGCAGCCTCGTTTCAGCACCAAGCCCAACTGCTCTGGAACAACGTGCATTTTAAGGAGAAACAGCTTTGGCAATCCATCGGCTTTCCTCTGTTGCTGCTGCATATTTTATGTCACCACTGTATTGCACAATGAATACTCCATATTACAAAAGTAATATTGGAAATATTTCCTCTGCATTTTATGGACTTTATTTGTGCTTTGTTTTCCTACGATTATCTTATTTTTGCCTCTGGAGAATTAATAGTGTTATTATCAAGGGCAAACAAGCCTGGAATTAATCCGATTTAGTCTTTAATTATTACTTATGATGAGTTTTAGATTACATACCAGTATTGTCGAATGTCATTTTACAAGCTAGAATAGAGAGATGCACAGTGATCTGGGGCACTAGGATTACTCTGACACTGCCTCAGTGAGGTTTTTCAGCAGTGGCAACAGCCATTGCATGTTTTAAGGTTTGGTTTAAATTGCTGTTGCTCTAATCAAGCGAGCAGGGACAACATTTGGACAGGAAGCTGAAAAAATTATTAAAATTTTAAAGCTGAGCTGAGAGCACCCACCTGGATAATTTCATAGTGAGCACAGCTCAGGCATCCCAGCCTTCCTCTTTGGCAGCAGCTGTTGTCTGGAAGGTTGCATGGAGCATCTGCTATGAAAAGGAATAAAAGATAAATGGAAATATTAGTGCACATGTGTTTAGTATCATCTATGTGAAGGCAATGGGGTATTTCTGTGGCTTCTTTTGAAAGTTGGTATGGCTGAGTTCCCCCCTAGAGCGTACCTGGCTGCCTTGCTTGCAGAAATCCTAAACAATACAGATGAAATTGTGGGCTCTCTGAAGTTCACAGATAAATTGCAGTTGGCATCAGTGAGAGGAAGGGATTTTTCCCTACTCTTTACTTCCTGCCTGCCCTCAGGGCAAGGGCATGGATCTGGCTGTGTCAAACATCCTGCTTTGAAAGTCTGCTTGGAATGCTGAGGATGACCTGAAGAAGTTGAGCGCAGGCCTGCGAGCAATCCATTCCTAGGAGGGCAGTGATAGTGCACAAGTGAAACAGGGATGTCTTCATGTAGGGAAGAGGACACATCTTCTGAGATCATTTCCAGGCTTCCTGGAAAGGAAACTCTGCAGTGAAGCTCTGATGTTTGGCACTGCGTAGGGATCAAAATCAATTGCAGGGCAGCATGGTTAAAGATGGGCTCGCAGACCCTGGGATAGCGCTGTCCTCAGCAGGGTTAAGCTTTCGGCATTACTCCAGATTGGGGAGGGAGCTGGACCTGTGGCCTCAGGTCTAGCAGGGTGGAAAATACCTGATTTCATCTCACTTTACCTAGAAGAAAAAATTGCTTTTAAATTTCTCTTTTTCTCTCTTTTTCTTTTTTTTCTTTTTTTGGATTTTTTGGGTGTTTTTTGGTTTTTTGTTTTTTAACTTGAAAAGCGATTGCAATAATGGAGCTGAAGGGTGACCAAATATTGAATGCAAATTGTTTTATTTAAAATAAGGCTTTATAACTCCTGCAAGTTCCAGACAAATCATTCTTAAAAACTCCTAATTGCTTATGGCTGTCCACTTTTGAAATTTAGTTTACATGAAGATTTAGGAGTAGTGCTAAATAATTACATGGCAGGATAATCTGTTCTTTTTATATAAGATTATAATAATTTTTAAAATCTATCCATGGAGTAGTTCAGAAAATACTGTTCTTCAGGAGCTATTTTGGGTTAACTCAATGCATAGTCTATTAGAGGTATTACTTCTGCTGCAGAGTAATGAATCATATTTGCAGTCACGAAATCACTTGTGTAATTGTCACCAAATATAACGAACACAGGGCTATTTAAAGAATTTCAAGACTGTCTGATGTTCTGGAAGACACTGTTTCTCTGGAGAGAAAGGGTAGAAGTCCCTTATTCCAGCTGTTCTCAGTGGTTTAATATGGAAGAAAGGGCACTGTCAGGATTTGTGCAATGGGATATTGTCATGCTTTTGCAATTCCTATATAAAGTGAAAAGAGAGCTTCTCAATTTGGAAAATTGACTTGTAAATGGGATATAAAAGTATAGCAGGATTCCTCTGCGTATTAAAGCCTTGATTATTGATTTTAAAACCATTCTCTTTGATTATTTATTCTGAGCCCTGTGTTAACACAAGACTTAAACCCCATATTGCAAGTCAAAGCAGAAGCTCTGAAAATGCTGATTGTTGCAGACAAATTCCCTGGTGCTTCGTTTGACAAAAAGATGGATTAGAACAAACTCCAGAGTGTTATTATTACCACCTACATGAAAGATTGTTTCTTTTATTTGTATTAATTACTGATTAGTGCTTTCTGTATCTTCAGCTCTTTCAGGTCTTTTGAATGAGATGTATTGCTTTCCATAGTTTCTTATCTAAAGGGAACCCTGACAGGAAACTGGTATCTAGCCACTGTGCACAAGGAAGTCATTGACGTGCTGTTCCTCAGGGAAAACCCTGGGTGAGATTCTCGGAGAGGTAAAAATAAGTTCACAGGTAATAATGCAGACAGATCATTTTCTATCCAACAAAATTGTCCTGAGTAAATACACGGTTTTAAACTGAAGCACAGAAGGAGAAAGAAGCTGAGTGTGGGGAGCTCCTTGGTTGTGTGGTGCCTGGGGAGCAGCCTTGAGCTCGCAGCAGTCCCAGCTGTAGGAGGAGTGTGGATGGCCTTCCAGCCCTGCAGCACTGCCCAAACCACTCCTGGGGCAAACCGGCACTGCTGGCAGCGTCTGCCTCTGGAAATGTTTGGGAGCTCTTAGTTACTTGGAAAGAAACCCAGCGGAGTGGCTCCTACCCCTACAGGGGCAGAGAGCTGTGGAACATGTCCTAGCCAAGGGCATCACGGACCGGGTGGCTTCTGACTGCCAAGTGCAACATTCCCAGTCGGCCCTGGGGCTGGCAGCTGCTCCCAGTTCTTACAGCTCGGTGGTTTCAGCGGTCTCAGCTCGGGAGGAGAGTCCTCACACAAATCCCCTGGGTTTCACTGCTCAGGGGGAGCAGAGGCCTTTTTCTCTGCCTGGGAAAAGCACTTGAAGAAGAAGCAGTTACACAGGCAGGTGGAGGAGGTTGCGCTTAAGAACTTTAAAATGTTATTGAGCCCATGTTTCCCCATGGAGATTTCAAAACAGAAGACTAAAAGGCAGGTTGCCAAGAGTTAGGGTTGCAAGTTCAGCATCCTATCTGAGAGTTAGGAAAAAAAGAAAAAAAAAATAAAAGGGAGGTTTCCTAAGATTCAGCGGTCTGGTTTTCATATGTTTTGTGCATAAAACTAATCACAATGTTTTGGATGCTAGGAAGTGAGGCGAAGTACCAATTACCAATTAAGGTATCAATTAACATGAGACCAGTATTTTGTCAGGTGACTGCATGAAATTCAGTGATGAACCTTTTGTGGTCCAGGTTATGTTAAAAAGGGTAGTTTTAAAATAGCCTGTTGTACGTCATCAGTTGATATGTCATTTTCCATAATTCATGAGCACTGGAGCAAGATTAGACAATGGAGCCTTGAGTGAGAATTCATTAATTTCCTCCATGGTTTTAGAAATGTCAGAGGTGTAAAGCTGAGAATAATAAAAGTCAAACTTCTTAGATATATCTACTGTGCTGGGAAGAATATTACTCTGAGCATCTCTGATAGTACACAGTGTCTTAGTGTGCATGTGTCTTTAATTGGTATGCAAGGAGTTTATCTGCTTTACTGCCTGCACTTATCAGAAAAGATATAAAATGGGATGGTGATAATGGCTGCCTTCAAAGAAAAAGATATGTTCTTTCAAGGGTGTAAGTGCAATAAATCTTTCTGCTTTAAGGGCTCACTGGAAGCAGAAAGATTCTGTTGTGCTGACAACTGAATGTGGGGAATTTTCCCAGGGGAAAACAAATCACATTTCTCTATTCAAAATATAGTAAAAAATCACTGAAATTTGATACTCCAGGATGTATATTACAGTATTTCCTACTGACTCCTTTACCAATTAAGCACACTTACAGTTCTCAAATGGTTAATCAAAGGTGTCTGGCACTGAATATGCTTAGAATACACTTGTGAACTCCCACAGTAATCTGCAGTTCAAATGAAAAAAACAAAAGACTAAAAATAAGTGGTCAGCTTTAGGTCTTTTTTTAAACTATACTGCAGGAATTAATTTGCCAGGAATAAAAGAGACAATGCTGAGTTCATTGCTATTCCAGAACCATTCTGCACGTCTGTGGAAAGCAGCATTAATACTACAGGTACCTACCAGGTCTCGAAGGGATCTTTTGTGAGTCGAAATCATTTTATTTACTTTAGAAAAGCCCACATTATTCATAAGAATCAGAGGTTGTGCCTGACTGTTACAGCAAAACAAAACAGACAAGGGTGTTTTAAATTAATCTGTCAGTATGGTGCTTTCCAGTGCTCACTTTGTTCATGCAGCCAGCAACTGATGTTAGCATGAATTTAAATAATTCTTCTTGCTTTGAATAATGACCGTGAAAGTTGAGTAATGGTATCTAGGAAATATCCAAACTTTTGAGGAGCTGCCTCTTATCTAGGACTGTTTGCTTGCTCCTCATCTCCCCCTGCCCCTAATTGAAGGGAGGTGCTCCACACAGCATGTAACTAAACATAATACAATTTGATTTGTGTTGCAGTGTTCTCCAAAGAACAAATCTGTAAAATTACAACATGTGAAAGCTTAACACAATGATATAAAATGGCAGTGGCACGGTTCATATCTTAAACTGACAGACTGATGGTGATTATTGCAAGGACAATGCCCTGCATATGTCAAACGATTTGCAAATAATTTATGTCACCTTATCCTCCATTATTGTTTTTGCAGAGGACATAAACTGTGTCACTAATATTAAACTGTCGGCAGGAAAAGCCTACCTCAGCTCTTTCCTAGCTGAGAATGCAAAGACATCTGCACAGAGACAAACATGCATATGGCCATCATTTGTCCAACATCTTACACATTGTGAAGGTTTTTTACTTGAAATGCCAACCTATGTGGCAGATGATGTATGTGTTTCTTCAGTCCTGTGATTACCAGCACAGAGCTGCTCTGCAGTGCTCTTCACCTCATCAGTTCCACAAGCTGCACTCCAAGGTGTGTGAAACATTTGCAGGGAGATGGCATCTGACATGCAGCAAGGCAAAAGCATTCTGGTGTGAATATTTGACTCCAGATTTTGTTCAAATCAGGGTCAGATTCTGACCTGGAGAAATTAGTGTGGGTAGAGATTTAGCACTACAAAATAGCAATTTGAAAACTGGAATGAATGTATTTTAAAGATGGGGAAGCAGAAGAAAGTGGTGCTGTCTCCTGGGTAACTCCCAAGGGGCTGTAAAGGAGAGGGAGGGGGGAGGGCTTTATAAATGACCTGGGCTTTATTCTTTTGGAAATAAGCAGAGGACAAGGCAATCTTAGTCATTTCTGTTTGTTAAGTTGCATCATCTCAAACCCTGGGTTCTTTGTTTAGGTTTTGATGGTTCATTTATTACTACCAAGAAATGCCTTTGAAGGGTGATTTTCAGAGGCTGTTGTGGTTAAAAAAGCAGCAAACAATGCAGTGTGGTGGTTGGAGCGTGGAGCTGGGAAACCAGCCTTCAGCCTCCCACTCTGGATTTTGCCCTGCTCACATTTGGGACAAATTACTTGCAACTGCTGTGGCTTGACTTACTCTTATGTCAGGCAGGTTTTTCTGTGTGACTCATCCTCTTGGTTAAATTCACCAAGTATTTCATAATCTTCAGCTAGAAATCACTCGTTTGATTGCAGATCAATGACATTTCAAATAAGATGCATCAAATAGTTTCTGTTGGCTTCAGTGCAAGAGATGGCTCCAAATCACCGCGATGAGGAGGACAACGCACTGACAAACTCAATGAGCTAAGGATTGGAAGGGAACTCCATTCTCTTACTGCCACTAGTTTTTCCTCTTTTGGAAGCCTCATTTAAGCACTTTGCACTTTTAGCCCCCTCAGGAGTGAAGAATCTTCTCCTTGCCTTTCCAAGCTTTTCTCAGCCTGCTTCTCAGTAAATCAGAGTTTATTACTACATTGATAATTTTTTAGTGTTATAAGACATAAATGCCAAAGAAATTGGAGAGAACTGCATTATCTATATGAGTTTTAATCTGGCTTCCCGTTTTTCCAATGTTGAATTTTGTTAAGCTTTAAAAAAATCCTATTGAACACCAATTACCTTGTTATTGGAATTGTTTGTGATTACTGAGTTAGAAAGGAAATTTTAGGCATTTTAATATTTTGGAAACACAATGTGTTTCCTGTGGCAGTAGCTTTTGGATTCGCTATAGATACACAGAGTAGAAGGATGTAAGCTTGTAGGATGACTCTCTTTGCCTAAACAAATCCTTGAAAGCATGCTTGTTTCTCTAGTCGCGCTAAAGGGATTTTACTGGCACAAGGAATCTCTTTCGAAGCAGAGGGAGGAATAGAGTCCACAGGTGTGAAAACCTTTCCCAGGAGTGGGCCCCTTCCTTTTCTCGGTGCAGGAAGACTCTGAGGCATCAGAAAGGGCAGGGGAATCACGAAAGGATATCAGGGAGAAGGGGCAGCAGGATGGGCCCCAGGAAGATGCACTGAACCAAATGCAAGTGCCTCCATAGAAACAGGTCTGCAGGAGCTGTCCTGTGTGTGTCAAAAGCATTTCCATCAGATGACGGGCAGCTTTTTCCACAGCAGTGGTTTTGGGCTTTGCCTCAAATGTGCTTTGGCACAACAGCAAGACCTTTGCACTCACACTTGCATGTAATACACAAGTCATGGTGAAGCCAGTGGTCTGTACACACACATGCAGAAACCTACCTGTCTTTTGCAAAATGTTATAACCTACGACAAAATATGCTGGAAAGTTTATTTAGGTAGATAAAACCTTACCCTTCCCATAATGCCCCCAAACTACTGATCTTCATCAAGTGGCTCCTTAAACATGCCACAACACAGACTTAAAGCTGCAAATGAAAGAGATCATGGTGATAGTCAGTAATCTCAGTTATACGCTTCTTAGCTAGGAGGCATCGTAGATCAAGGTGCTACACACTTGTGAGGGAAGGAGCCAGTAAAAACTACAGAGGAATTTTAGGGAGGAATTTATAGGAATCAAGTTAGAAACAGCAGTGGACTTAAAGAGAAGTTTTCACTGTCTTGACAAGAAAACAAAGTGCCTAGCTCTTAATCTACCAGTCAAGTGATAACAACTGAGAGATGAAAGATAATTTCCACAAGATAATCTCAGGCAATAATCCTGTGCATTGGTGAAAAAACTGTTGATCTCAGCAATGAGAGACTGGTGTGACCAGAAACAAATGCTTTCAAAGTCAAGAAACCAGGGACAAAATTGTATTTTGTAGCCAAAAGTCAAAAGAGATGTCACCAGCCATGAGAGTATGGCAGGGGCAACCTGAGATGTATGACTGGGAGGTGGACTTGCTGTTGACAAATTTTTGGCAGGAAGAAGTGATAGAAAGTGTAAATTCATGCTAAGAGAAGACAAACTTGGAGGAGGTAGATGCTCTGGGGACTGGGTGATGCCATAGTTTGACCAGACCAGCTGGGTGATGAGTGGTCGTCTTTGCAGCTCTACAGAATTTGTGATGGCTAAGCTGCACTGGTTCCTCCCCTCAGTACCTACAACAAGGTTCATTCAGATACCTTCTGGTGACTTCCTGCTTAGACTCAGAAGATGGTCTTTGTTTGCAACAAGCCCTTTGCTTCTGCTTATATTTTCTCTGAATGATCATCCTTTTTGTTCTTGTTTCAAATTTTTCTACGCAAACTGAGAACACAAACCCTGGAAGACTGACGATTTGAGCAGTGCTTGTAGGGAAGGTGACCACCATGCCCTACATTCCTAAGATCTTTAATTTTCTTCTTAAATGCAGAATAAACTTCTAGGTATAAAAAAATCTAGAGGGGAAAACATATATGTGACACAATGCTTACTTACAAAAAACATCCTTATTGACAAACCGAGTTACTGCCAACCCAGTACTGTCAACCCAGGGCTACTGTCAGGAGAGGGGTGAGTTCATGCTGACCTCTCATGTCAGCTCATTGCTTCAAGTCAGCTTCTGAGCACACCAGCTTGTGGACAGGAGTTACTTTGGCTGCCACAGATGTCATGTGTGGCATGGATGGCAGTCCATCTGTGTCAACAGTGCGAAGTTCTTTTTCTCAACTAGCACCAAATTTGAGGTCTGCAGCAATAGATGGGAATGGCTGATAGTCTCTATGGAAAAAGTCTGCCCTTTCTTTCTAGATAATGAATTACTTGGAGCCAAAAGGGGTCTCTAAAGCTCTCACTGTTTGATTTTTTTTCTTATAAGTCTCAACAAGCAAAGAATCAACAACCAGTGTTTTCAGAGGTGGGGCTTCTCTCCCAGGCTGAGTTCTTTGACCATAGTCAAGGCTAACACTCAATTTTTACATCTCATTTAGGAATTCAGGAATTAGCACTTCTGCAGTAGCTCCTCAGCTCCCCGCAATGGTCTGCCAGGGAGGGGATGTGGTGTCACGGTGATTTGGTGGCTTGGGGTTGTAGCAGCACACACGGACTTCATTTCAATGCAACCACTTCCATGTAGGCCAACCCTTTCTGTGTGTGAGATACATGTGAAATACATCTGATCAGGCAGCTGTAATTCATGGGCCCTTTTAATCCCATAGGTGCCTAATGGCCCCAGTATGGATACAGTTACCTGGGTGTGAACTTCATTCCACTGATGTCGCGGATTTCGTTGCCTGCACGCCTGTTATTGCCTTCACACAATGGTATTTTGCCAGGCTGGTAGCTGTTCCTGTGGCAAAACCTTCCAGCCTAGACAAGCCCTAGAAGCTTGAAGCCTTTCATTTCTTTCAAGGCAGTTACACAACGGGCCTCAAGCTCCCTGCCAAATGCTGGTTTTTTACAAAGTTGGCAGTGGGGATGTGAGCCAAGTATCGCAAACCTGTGAAGCAGACGAGCGCGTGTTAGTCAGCGAGTGACAGAAGAGATCAGCCAGGAAGTTTCAAACTGCATCAGGCTAGAGCCTGACTTTGCTAATGCTTTCTACTTCCTACTCCTACTTTTATCCTAACATCAGATAACGAGTAGCAGTTTTTCTTTGTAACAATTCATTAATCAGAGAAATGATCCTTGCTGGTGTTTAGATGTTTTACTTAATTTGGTACTTCTGGCCTGCTGCCCCACTAGTGCCAAAATTATTATTTCTCACCCAGCAGGTGATAAATAACAACTTCAGTCATGATTAATACCATGAATTTCTCAACCTGACTAATGCAAAAAACTTCAAACCTGCAGAACAAGTGGGTGCTAATTGTTGTGAGAGCCATTGGAGCTGCACTCTGCTTATAAAGAAAGAAAGCCACAGGAAATGAAGTGTTTTCTAGAAGCACAGCTGATCCTAAGAGGCATCATTAAGTGCAGCTCAGCAGCATTCTCCATGTGTAGGGCTATGCTGGCCTCTTTTTTTCCACAACACTGAGCTTTAAGTACATTTGAGAGGCAGGAGATTGCCAGGTTATTTTTCTTTCCCTGGGGAGGAAAAGGAGAACTAAAACAAAAGGCAGAGCAAATAGCAGTTTAATATCTCATTAACACCACTCAATGCTAAAATTTTTATAACTGATATGTGAAAAGTGATAGATCCTAGCAAAAGCTGCTTCCACCAAAGACCCTTCACATGTCTATCTTGAAATCTCATCACATCATAAAAGGCAGCATCAAGAGGCTACCCAGTCAAGCAGAACTTGCTTCAGAGAAGGACAGAAAAACCGGAAGTTCAGGAAGGATTGTCAGCTGGAAACAATGATCCAATACTATAAATTAGCCTACGGCTAAGATCCTGGCCACTTTCAAATCACCAGCTGGTTTGCTACAGCCTGTGGTGGAGCAGGGTGGTTGCCCCTTTTCCTGTGCTGTACTTAGAGTGGCACAGAGGACCCACAGTTCAGCTGTGTGTACAGTGCTGTGCTGGTCAGGCAAACAAGACCTTCACATCTGGAACGGGCACCATGCATATTTCTGATAGGAGCAGACACCAAAATCCAGCAAGGACATGAGCAGGTAACTGTGCTGAGGGGAGGTCTGTGCTGAGCAAGATTAGCCCATTCCACAATCCCAAAGCATCTTAGGAATGGAGGAGCAGTCCTGTTTTCAGCAGGACTTTCCCAATTGTTTTAGCTCCATCGGGTGAAGAAAGTATCTGCTACTTTCCAGCCTGAGCACCTGCCTGTGAAGCTATTAACTTGTGGAATGAAAAGACTATGAGAAACAAACCACAATGGGCAAGTGATTTGTACTCACACTCAGTTATGTCTAGTCATTTGTAGCTCTGAGAGTTTTTGTGACTTTGTGTGCTGTTTTGGTTGAGTAACTCCTGCACTTCCTGGTGGGGTATATTCAGAAGGTGTATGATAATCCATGGCACAGTTGCTTCTCACAGTTTTTCTGTTAGAAACCTAAATTTTGTCTTAATTTGGGGAAACTTTAGAAGTTCCAGCTGTCTTTCTTCACTCAAAATAGCCTGTAGGAACTTTGTATTTTTGAGCCTGAAAACCTAGGAAAGAAAATCATCATCCCCACTGTCCTGCTATGTGAAGAAAAACTATCCGCCTTCCTGGCCTGATTCCTGTCTCTGGTGCAGCAGCTGTGCTTCAGTCATGGGAGATCTTCTAGTAACACCCACAACCCAAGGGTAAAATTCTCACAGACTGCTCATGCACAGCCTTGTCTACTAGAGGGCCACTCAGGCCAGCAGAAAGCCCTCGCTACTTGGCCTTAGAGAAGGCAGGTCAGTGTGCTTGCTCAATTCCCTTGCTAGCAAGGCTATTGGGTTTGGGTTGGTTTGCGGGTTTTTTCCACCCTTAATTTGTTTTATTGCTGGTGTTGTTAAAACTTTTCGTTCTTTTTCCGGAACTGTGCCCTGCATTTCAGGAGCAATCAGTGTAAGTGTCCTTTGTAGGACTGCAGCTTCACTGAGTTAAAGCATGGCTTGCCAAGAGAGTGCTGGTCCTTGGAGCTCAGCCCAGTCTGCTCCACAGCACCAGTCATGCTACCAATGGCACTTTAAAAAGCATAATGGTTTCTTGTATTTATGAAGTACAAAGTATGTCTTTTGGCAAGGATTTTAATAGCTAATTTCAACATGGGTAGCAAAGCCAAGATTTTCCTTCTAAGTTTAGGTATCGCCGAGAATGAGGTGCAGCCTGAACTACAAACCAGCCCTGTAGCAAACATGCCATACAGAAAGAATCCTCTTCAGAAAAGGAAGTAAGGAATGCTCTTTTCCATTTAAATGAAATTATCAGTCACACACAAGGAATGAGGGGTGGTTAAACTTTCAGAAACTTCGGTGTAACTTGAGAGCTCAGCCTCTGCTTGTCCTCTCACTTCAATATTGAAAACTCGATGTGATTTGCCTGTCTCTGTATCCTTAAGTGGAGTCTGAGTAGCTCAGATAGATTTACACAAACTTTATTTGCAAGAGATCAGTATCTTTTGCCCAACCACTTCCACAGCATTTATTTTCTAGATGAGACATTCAAAGCAGGTTAATGCATATCACTCTGTGGGGTATTTTTTACTACTCTGAAGTTATAAAGCTCGCTGTATGTTACTGCACAAAATTTGCAATAACTTGCTATTCAGCATTCAAGGTGCTGTATTACCAGAGCTTGCTCTGCCTCACCTTGCCAGGATACAAGAAGTTTCATTCAATGCTATTTCAAAGCAATTGCTGAAATTTCGTTACAAGGTAGCTAATGGCCGCTGCAGCCTTGAAAGAGGAGGAATGCATGCCCACCTGCACTTTTTCAGACTGTATAAAAATTAATAGGTAGGTTTAGAAATCCATTAAGTAAATTACTCCTGTAGTTCAGTCTACTGGTAGCTAAAACAACAGAAGCTAGCTTAAAATCTTTCCTCATGAATAGTGCTCTGCAAATAGCAAGAGGGTAAAAGACCAATTTAATTACTCCGGATTAAGATACTTGAGTTTTCACACAGGATTTCCCCATCACCATGGCACACTAACTTTAGTCTATGAGTGCTCAAAGTAGCATGCATCACAATACTCTCTCCAAACTTTAAAAAAAACAAAAAACAAAGAAACAACAAAAAAAACCCCCACATACACAAAAACAAACAAAAAAACAATGCACAACAAATTCTTTTCCACTTTTTTTCAGGAGTTGAATTAATGCCAAAAAGCAAGTTTGAAAGAAATATCTGGGTTCTCAGCTAACAACTGCTTGTATAGTGGAAATGGTCACTAAGCACTCAAGAGCTGATAGGGTTTAGCTTAAAAAGGTATTCAACATAGAGACGTGTGAAATTTTAAGACTAAAATGCCGAACAAGGGCAATTTACCTCTCCTGGCAAGAGTGGTTTGATGAAAGACGAAGACACCCTTATACACTAAGTGGATTTGACTGCAGTAAGACTTAGGACTGTTATATCATAGAAGAGGGAGTAAGAACTCAGCTCCATTTTCCAGTCCAGCTGGCAAGAGTGGTCCCCTACAAACGCAGTGAGTAAGCAGGAGTGATTCAGGAACCTGTCATGGGAGACCCACAGGAGCCAGTCCAAGGCATGCAGCTGCTTTCTGCTCAGTTTTTAAGAGAAGGAAATGGCAGCCAAAACCTCATGACCATTGTATAACCAGTTCAAGCTATTAAGTGTTTTACACTGAAGCATATAGTCAAAAGAACGTATTTCAAAGTAAGAACACAACGGTTCCAACAAGCCAAACAGCCTGAGCTGGTTCCCAGTTGTGCCCATGACTTCCTGAGTGCACAAGGTTTGTTCTGCCACCAGCATGTTCCTGGAGTTGCTGGTGCTTTTGGAAAAGCATCAAGTACAACTGATGAGGCGGAACAGAGCAGTACCATTTAATGCACTCGGAATAATGCCAGTCAGATCAGTCCTTGCCTACACACAAGAACTCTTCCTTGAAAGTTCAAAGTTGCCAGGGTTTTTGGAGCACCACAACAGTATTTCTTTGTTTACTTCTGTATTATTGTGGCTACATGTACCAAGAATAACACGGAGGCAGGACCGAGACATGCCAGCCACAGGCTCACAGTGAGTCCTTTCTCTATGAGAACCACATCTGGTACATCAAAGTTCAGAAGCAATGTTAACGTACTGGAAGTGGAAACAGTGAGGCATACGCTTACCTAGCAAATTAATTTGTTAAATAAATAGCAGGACAAGCTGGGGATTAAAACTGGGAAATCAGAGGAAGAAAAAAGAATTATAATCAAAAAACCAAAGGTGAATGAGAAATAAAAGCAGAGGCAAGACACACACAAGATGAAGGACTGACAGCTTCTGCTACTTTGACACAAAAATAAGAACTGACTGACTAAGATCACATGAGTTGTGTGCTACAGAGCTCCAAGGCATTTTTTTCACCCAATTTCTGGATAAGTTTTAGCTGAGGCAGACAAACTTTAAGATCTCTAATGTGTCCCTTCATTCACAGCCTAGTAATTCTAACTAGTTTACAACTTTATTCCAAGTGTCCTGTCAAAAAGATCCCACTCATGAACAACACAGACATTAAATTTAGTAAAAAAGGCATTTAGAAAGATCAGAGATAAACTTTCAGTGTTTTATTTTTTGAAACAGATACAATATTTTTCCAAGGTCACTTTACAGTAAGTGGCACACAGGCTATTAAAATCAAAACACTTACACAGACATTTCAGCTTAAATGTGCACAGTATATTCTACAACACAAAAACTGTATTTAACATTTTTTCTTGCTCCAGAATGATTTGGCAGCTTCAAAAAGCTAACACACATTCCATTCTCAAAGTCAATTTATTGAACAATGATAAAGCCAAAACTGCAA
Organism: Callaeas wilsoni; assembly: GCA_013398955.1. NCBI lineage: Eukaryota > Metazoa > Chordata > Aves > Passeriformes > Callaeidae > Callaeas > Callaeas wilsoni. Next base: position 71,675 of record VWPU01006859.1, read on the forward strand.
CATGATCCACCCCAAGCACCATGCTTATCTCAGCAAGGACCTCTTGGCAGACCGGGCTGCAATAGTAGAGCTGTCTTTCTCATGACCCTCGAAGTACTGCTGCTCTATTCGCCGGCAAAATGCTGTGAGATTACTGTAGTTCTTCACTTTTTCAGAGAGTTCATCAGTGATTAGTTGAGTAGTAAGGATTGTGAACAGATGTCCAAACACCAGAGCATCTAATTCAGTTGGTCTGGNAGAAAAAGAAAAAAAAAAAAAAAAAAAAAAAAAAAAAAAAAAAAAAAAAAAAAAAAAAAAAAAAAAAAAAGAAAAGATATTTTGGAAGACAAGTCCTGATCAAGAAAAGCCCTGCTTTGAGTAACCTTTAGATAGCCATGCAGTCTAAGAATTGGGATGAAATCAAGCAACACTAAACCAAACGCACAAAATCTGCATATAGGGTATATTAAGAACCCTGCTTGCTCTCAGTATGGCATTTTCCTTGCTTTAGTGAGCTTGGAAATGTGGAAATAACATCTCTTAGATCAGACAGGGTTACTGATCTAGTTTCAAACCATGCTCCACCTTTTAGTCCTGTAACAAGGGCAAGTGCTTATCAGGTTGTTTTGGGGCACTTCCTTTTCTTCTGCAGATGTGTATTAAAAAAACCCAACTATTATCTCACAAGGGGGAAAAAAAAAAAAGCAGAGTGTAAGCTCAAAACTCCCATTCCTTTTTTTGTGCTCTGCAACAGCTAGGAACTATTCAACCAACAAGAAAGGGAGTTCCATGGTGGCAGCAGCTAGAAACATCTCTTTTCTGAAAGGGGACTACAGAAAAGAAAACAGTATTTTGGGAATGTTTTCAGTCATACCTTATTTTAGGTATGACCTTTCTGAATTGTCACTTTGGACCTTTAAGTATGCCATGTATATAAGTAGTCCATGTGCAAATAATTCCTTTTTTTTTAATATTAATAACTTCAGAGTCCCCCTTTACTAACGTTCAAGGTACGCAGCATGAAGTGTTCCTAACTGATAAAATTTTTTGCTGTTTTATTTTTGGATCACTAAGCACTCTCCAGGGGAGATATGGACCCTTGCATAACAAACTTTAATCTGTCATAAACAGGCTGCTTTTCTTATTTACCTCCCAAACACTCACAGAAGTCACAGACTGAAAAACACAGGACTAAAAACACATACTTTCTTAATAAGTTTAAAGGTTGAAACTGTACCAGAGAAGCCTGGTTAACAACCAACCAACACAAAATCCCCAAGTTACAATTCTTTAGAAGTACAGAAAGAGAATTTAAGAGATACTACGTTTTATAATCATAGAAGATGCAATTTAAAACACTCTTTTATAAGGCATATTTCTGTATCCTCTGAATTAACACTATCCAACTAGTCTCAGCTTGGAACAGATTAAGGGGCAAAGACACAATGCAGAAAAGTAACCAAATGCTGCCACATTTGAAGCAATCTCCCTGTCCAAATGTAGTAAACTGAAATCCAGACCTGAGCATTTCTAGACTGATCTATGCACAGGAGACAAGAGGGAGCTAATGTGATGTTATTTAAGTCTGTAACATTTCAAAAATATTGAATTATTGGAGAGAAAAAAAATTTAAAAGAGCATATTGCAATTGAAAGAAACTGGTGAGAGCAGAAGACATTCCATGGAGGTCAGGTCATTTCTTTTTTCTCTCCTGCCAATGTGAATCTTGGTTTTCACTTTGCACTTAGTTCTTTGTTGACCAGATAGCTTCTCCCCCAGCTCTCAGAACTCACAGGCACCCTCATGATAATTCAGTTCATTCAGAACTGCTCCTAGTGTTAAGACAAGCTGTCCTGATCAGGTTGGCAGACGTACATTCACTCCTCTAGCAGAGAATGTTACCCAAGAAATACAAGTAAAGCTTTAAATGTATCATTTTTAATAAGAAACTAACTGTATAAAAATGTACACTTGGAGCCTACGTAAGTTGTAGTAAGATCTGTAGAGAAGACAAGCTGGAGTAAAACTAAATCATAAATACAATAAACCGACAGAAGCTTTCCCTTTAAAACCTTTAAATACTTATTCCTGAAATTTCATGTTTAGATTCCAGTCACACATTTGTATTTTTGCAACTAATCACACAGCATTAAAATAAAATAGGAGTTTTATATAAATACATTTGTATGTACGTGGGTATATATCTATATCTCATATTGCTGGATGCAATATTTCAATGAAGAGTAACTTACTGCTTATTGAAGAAATATGGTTGTGTTCCTAATCTCTGGGAGAGAGCATGACAGCACTGATCTACATCTTCAAGCACCTATCAAAACACACAAGAAAGAAAGATCCATATTGTCAGGAAATAACACCATTGTAAGAAACAACCTCCTTATTCTATTTGCACCGACAGTGGGAACAAGGAATATAACGCTGGAATAACAAAAGCTGTTAAAGTCAGTCAAACGTACACAGCAGGCAGGTAGCTAAGTGTTACTTAATCTAACATTTGATGTAAGGCAATTCTGATTAAGTGCTTCTCATGACATTTATAACTAAGCTTAATGAAAGGTACTGACTTAAACCTCACAACCTGCCACAATCCCACAAAGAGTGCCTATTAGCATCATACAGGAAGCAGGGCACAGAACTTACAACCTTTTTTCAGGACTATGGCCTAAACTAACACTGACAGAGTTGTACACTCCTGGCAAAACACCCTTTCTCCCACCCCATCAGGTTGCACATAACTTAAGATTTATTGCTGCTGAAGGCAAATACCTCACTCCTGATAGTGTTTTAAGTACAGAACAAACATTTCACTACATCTGTTTCAGGAACATGCTACTCTCCAATGCCTATTTTTCAAAAAAAAAAAGGGAAAGCAAAAGGAAAACAGGGTAAAGAAATAAGGTTCACTTTTCATACTTACCTGTTCAAGTGTCTTTCCAGCCCATCCGATGGCTTTCATCTTTCGCCTAACCTCCCACTGCTTCTGATAGGACAAAATGCGGTTAAGAGGCCATGGATAAGGAGAGCCATACCTTGGGTGAGTAATCTTTGTTGAAAAGCAGAAAGGTACTGCGTTATAATACAAAAAAATACAGATACCTCTTGAACAAAACAGTTAACATTTAAAACATTTCTCTCAGAAAAGGAGCTGTAGAATAGAAAGGCAGTTGTGCGTATGCTGTAACTATTTGCACAGAATCCATAGTTTGCAGCATAACTATTTAAAGCTATTATTTCAGAAACATACAAAACCTGTATCTATTCTGCAGTCAGCTCCCTCCAGTAACACAGCTTCCCTAAAATGCGTATGCAAGTGAAATTGAAGTGAAAAGACTTTATCATTAATGGTATAAACCCCCATGTTTCATTTATGAGTAGGGACTTGCAGTTGTGAACAAAAGTGTTTTCTCATTAAATTTTAATTAAGATAAATGCTGCGGAACCACTCACCTCCTCTACTGTAACATCATCACACCACTGGAGATAGAGCTAAGAAAAGAAAGAACACTTGGTAAAACTTCCTAATAAAGGAGAATACAGAGACAATCATTTTTCACTAGTAGAATTTTCTTTTCTAAATTAGATTAAAATTTCCATTTCATTTCTTCTCTTAGACCTTTGATGTACAAAAGAAATTAAAACTGGAAGGCAAAAGCCCAGTTGCTAGTCCTTAATTCACCAGCATCAAAACTAAGCTGAGACCAAAATCCTGCTCCTGTTACCCACAGCACACACAGCTCAAGGCCCAGGGTGACCAGCCCTCAGCTCCTCAGCCCCCTGAACTGGCCGCAGACGTGCACCGCAGAGGATCCCAGCCTCCCCCACGCACCGCAGAGGATCCCAGCCTCCCCCACGCACCGCAGAGGATCCCAGCCTCCCCCACGCACCGCGGAGGATCCCAGCCTCCCGCCACGCACTGCGGAGGATCCCAGCCTCCCGCCACGCAGGGCGCGCGGGGGACGGTGACAGCGCAGCGCCCGGCCAGCCGGGATGGGGCAGGACCCCAGGAACCACTGCCATTTTCTGGGCAGTTACTTCTGCAGCTGTGTGGCACACTTCGGATAGGTGAGGGGAATCACTCGTGGCTACGTGAACACGTCAGCAAGCAATCCACAGTGCAAGAGAATTTATTCCTGTCTCCTTTCACCTCAGAAGCTGACAACCTAATCTAAGAACAGCACTGTTTCCACTATGGGGAAAAATCCTAAAGCTTTCTTGCCTAGAGTCACTTATGCAAGTGTGTGGAGTTACTAGGGTTTGCTGTACCTCTGCTGTCAAGAGCATATTATTGACCAATTCCATGTAGGCTTTCATCTCAGCTTTTTGGACTTCATCCAATCCATCACTGAGAGAATGGCCCTAATGGGGAAAAGAAAAAAGACACGCGTGTAAGAACGGGTATTGGAATATTCAGCAACATATGAACGAAGAACCTTTATCACCAATGAGCTTTGCCTCAGATCCTAATCTCTTACATAGTTCAGTAACTAATTACATATGAAATTTTTACATACAGTATCCTTTAGGATTAAAACCAAATTATCATAATGTAATTAATCTAATCTGTAAGAAATCTAAGGTAATCTACAAGAAATTTAGACTACTATCAGTTATAGATGAACACACTTTGAGCACACAGCCTCCTGGTTAGTGTATCTCTATGGCAAGAAGTAAACACAAATTTACATCTGTGATACAGATTCAACTTCTCAGTGAAAACATGGCACTTTTTAAAACAGAGAGGAGGGCTGGGGGAGTGGAAGAATAAAGGCAAATTTGAATGGTATCTGACACTTCAGGATTTAAAACAGTCAGTTCTGTGTTTAAGACCTCTGAGACTCAGAGACAAAGCATGGAGAAAAACAATCTCAGAAACTGGCACTAGTGTGCAGCTATCCTGCATAGAATTTACCTGCAGAATTTGAGGAAATTACAAAGAAAAACATTTTCACCTCACAAACTCCTGTTCCATGATACCCTTCTTTTAAAACAGCCCTAGATTCCTATATTGTTTTAACAAATTCAGTAACATTCCGCAAAAGCACACTAAATCAGCACAATGCTAAGTAGGATTAACATTCAGTAATTAATGAAAACAATGTACTATTACCTTGGCTTTTACAAACTGGACTATGGGCCCAAGTTCAGATACTACTTGATTTCCCACATGAATAAAGGGTACTTTGCCTGTAAAAGGAGAAATGTATTGTAGTCATGAGACAGAAGGTGGTGAGGAGAGAGAAGGGAACAAATGCAAACCTTCTCTGAATTATCGTTAAGCCAATACAAAGAAAGGAAATGAGGTAAGTCAGTAAAAGTGAGTAAAAATAGTAAAGGACTCCAGGAGTAAGGGCAAAAAGAATACATGCAATTCTGCCTACATTTAAAATTGAAGCAGTATCATTTTCCTTCTTGTGCTTTGATTTTAGAAGAAGAAAGAAGTGTTCAGACCTGAATTACAACATTAGATGCCGGCAACTGTGGACATGAGGTGTGAGTGGCAGAGAAGCCACAGCATGTAACTGTCACCAGTCCTAGTCCTGCACGTGCAAGATGCTCCTGTGTGCCTGGATTCAGCATTTCAAAGCTCTATTTACTAACAAATAATTCTTTTATCCAGCATATTTTGCTGGATTTTCACTCCTGCCAAGCAACTGGTTTTTTTGGGTATTTTTAAAATAGCCTCATTTCACTGCTTTAACCAAAAGTATCAATAGCAGCAGTAGAACCCATACAGCTGGCAGACATATACTGACAGGCACTTCCATATGGCAGTCATCATCCAGAGCCAGGTAATCAGTAAATACGGACCTCCTCATACAACAAAGATCTGGGACAGAGTGCAAGGACTGCCGGACTTTGGCACCCTGCATTCTGTAATTCTTTCTGATTTTTAGGCAAGCTGGCATCTGAGCATTTTTAGGCAGTCACCTCCAACACAAAGAGGCTGTGTACCCTTCTAATACTTAACTTTTTGGTGGTAGGTTTGGATTTTTTTCCAGACAGTCTTACAGATCTGAGGAAGATTTAAAATCACCTATCACCTTTAATAGTGGCAATGCATCCTTTGGTCTCTTGTATCAACATCCAGCAATCCACTCCCACACAGGGTAACAAAAGAAAACCTTTGTCCAGTATTGTTTCACTCCAGCAATAGGAAAATATAACAGCATTTCCTGGGATATTCCCTGGATGCAGAATAAAGCCACTTTTTGACACATACGTCTTTCTGCTTTAGGACATTTGAGAGACTGTTTCCACCAGGCACTGAACTGTGTGAACACTTTATACAGGTACTGTTACACATTGGGCCAATGTTACTTTGCATTTCATTGTTTTGATTGCTTGCAGAGGAGAAACTGCACTGGAGAGGAGGGGGAAAGGCAACCCACACACAGTAGCACTGTCCAACTGTTATCAGCAAGACAAGGCGTAGTTGCCATGGCATCAAAATGGAGGTGTAACACAGTAATCTAAATGAAGGCCACACTTACCAGATGGGGACATGTACTCGGCGTTTGCCCTGCAAATCACCCGGATTGGCAGATTGCACATTTGCAAAAAGGCCTGGAAACAAAGAGTCGCATTTGGAAAGCATTAATACAACAGTGGCAAACAATGTGGTGTTCTCAATACATTTGACTGTGTTAGCTGGTTCCTAGCACACCCTTATGAAGTATAGCTCCTTGCATACTGTTTTTAGGAAGAAAGAAGGGTAAGTAAGAGAAAAACAAAACCATTTTAACTTCTTTAGACAACGGTTTATCATTCAAACACTGACTGGAATTCTTCTAATGCAGTTTCATCTATTTTTACCGTTTTTTCAAGATGGACAAAGAAGCAGTATCTGACAGACACAATTAATGCTGTGGCTGTACAAAATTGAGTGACGTTTTGCCCCTTTTGAAAACCACAGTACTCATTTCTCCTGGCTAAAGCTGGCTAGTCAAGGTAATGTTGTGTAACATGGCAAACACATATGGCACCTTCCCATATTATAATTACAATAGCTGCCGGAAATTTTGCTCAATGATACTGTCAGAGCACAAGTCTGGTTTGGGACAAAGTATTATTTTTAATTTATGGGATTCATGGAGAGCATAAGTGATCGATTTACCGTTTCCTTCTATCTGTATTCTGAGATTCAAAGCATTCTCAGAAGGATAACAATTTCTGTCAGCACCTGCCACTACCACAAAATCCATAGGCTGTTTCTGTTGAAATAACAAAATGTCAACAAAAATATTTGCAGTTTGTACAGAACGTGGCAAATAAGGAATCTCTTAATCTCTAGAGACTCTCACAACTCAGCTCAGTCCTATCATTCATTTTGTCTCTGCAATTAGACAGGTCACAATTCCAGATTCCAAAATTATTCTATTGCCTATTTATACAACGTGACTTGAGATAAAAAGCAACAAGGTTCCCACCATGAAAAAAAATGCTGCTGTAACACAGTACTTTCTACACAAGCCTCCTCCCTGCTCTTCAGATTGCAGGACCTGGCAGTAAACCACACTCTCACAGCTTTAGCTGCTCAGGCTCTAATCACACACATGAAAGCAACCTTAACCTTAAGATTTGCTCATCTCTGCACCAGATGAGACCTTAAGTCACAAACTAACACTGCTATCAGCCCTGTTCCTAACTTTGTGGCTTCTGTAGCATCGAGGAAATAAAAATAACCCCAGCAGCTCCTTTCCTCTCACCTGTGCTCTTCAAGGCTTTTATTTCCAAACTCTAACCCAACCGAGGGAAAAAAAGCCAAAAACTTTGGTCCTTTTCCCACCAAACTGAGGAATTGCACATTTAGATGACCTAACTCGAATCTGAATCTCAATTTAAAGAACGAAACTATGGTCACAAACTGCTAGACAAGACATTCATTACAGCTGACAAGAGCCCACCTCAGAATTGTGAAGGCTCTACAAAATACATCAGAAACATGGATTTCTACATCTTTTGACTAAGCCTAACTAAATTAAAGCTCTGCGAGGGAACCAATTACTATACATACACACAGAGACACAGATATACAAGGAGCGGGTAGTAGTCATGGTCAACATAAGCCAAATACTTCAGGTTCTGCACTATCTAGCAAGAAATTGGTCTCCAGTGTTTCATTCCAAATAGAACCTCTATTACTGCTTAAGAATGCAGCCATCACACAAAGAAAATACAAGGCATTGGCCACGTTTGACAGCACATCACTTACCAAGCCTGTGCTCCCATCAGAATACATCAAAAATTGAGGATCTTGCTACCTTGGCATAACAAACTCCACGCAAACAGTAAGAATGCCCAAAGGACTAATTCTTCAGTAATTTAAGTAAGTTAAGGCATTGGTCTGTCTCAGTCCTAGATCTCTTCCTTTGCCTGCTGGCTCCACAGGACCTGGCAATGTCCACGCTGCTCCAGCTGCTGTTACATGTATCATGTCTTCTGCCCAAATTGGGGCTTCATATGCAACCTCTTCGGAAACAGTTAAGAGACAAGAACACAGACTTTGGTTTAGATCACATGCATGCTGCTATGCCACTGCTGGACACCAAAAATATACATCAACTCAACTGGTACACAGACTTCATTCTTCTGAAAGCTCTACCAGTAGCTAACACCATATTCTGAACAGTACTGTGCTGCAGTGGAACGGATGGCACCAAACAACAGCTCCGAAGAATTTCACCACTGGTCTAGGCTTACTGAATTAATTTCTTTCACAGAAAGGCACTAAATTAGTTCTGCAATTCTGCAGAGATGAATTTTGTAACTGCCATGTACTATTCAGACTGCAAGTTTAGAAGAAAAAGAAAGTCTGAATTGCACTGGAGTTAGGGCAACACATGAATAAGTGAGAAGTTTGCAAGTGCGTAGACACATTTAAGCAACGGGAGGAAAATCAGAGAACTGTTTTTACTTTTTCATATCAGCATATCAAAAATGAGACATGCTTGCACAGAACACTTAGGTTACATGAGTTGCTTCAGATTATTGCTTACTGTATACTCTATTGTAACTAGGCTCCTACGTAGCACAAGGTTTCTGCAATAAATAGTTTGTGACTCTGAAAATCTTTTCAGTTTAAAGAGTTTACACTAGTTTTCATCACATCTGGCTTTTCTTTCTCTCCTTCTCCTTGATAAACGTCCATAGACCAAGGAATATCAACTCTTATTACACTGGAAGGGAAATTCCACCTCAGTCTCTGGCCTAGTACAAAGGGGATTGAGAATACACTGACATTTTGTAATTTCAAAACTGCAAACACACTTGGTCCATGTGCCTTTTGGAACTTTGTAAAGAAAAGAGGAGAGAGAAGAATGAACTAAATTTGAGCTCCATTGCAGAAATAAATATTAACTACATAAAAATGTTTGCTACTCTTCATAAATAGAGCACAGATTCTAGTAATGTTAGAAATCATTCTGTCTACCCTCAGTTAAAAAAATCAAAAAGAAAAAAAAATTAAAGAAGACTCTAAAGTAAACACCAAACCAAAAACCTGAGAAAACTTCCTTGGAACAGTCATCTTCAGTTCTGATGAATGCTTCATTAAATGGGAGACGAGGACAGACGCTGAGTAACTGAAGAATGATTCAGGTTTAAACTGGATAAACCCAACCAGTTCTGCATTTACCATGTCAGTCTTCCTGCACGGTTCTGAAACAGTGACCACTGACTGCTGGAGCTGCCCCTTCAGCAGCTTAACAAGGCTTCTTCCAGCAACCCCTTTCAGCATTCCCATGCCAAGACCTGTTCCACTTCAGTCTTTGTCTGTACTTAGGACTGGCTTTAAGGTGAGTGATGAAATAAACCTAAACATGTAATATAGTATGTAATATTAATAGTATAACCTAAATATAAAATACAATCAATGTAAGAAAAGAAGTTTTTAAAAAACCCTGCTATTACATCTTTAAAAAGATAGAAGCCCAGGGAATAAAAAGACCAGTATGTCTGCCTATTATGAGCTGTAACTTGTATCCAAAGCATGACCTGTTCAATTTTAAGTGCTCTTTACATAATGTTCTGTAGCAAAATGCAGGAAAGGTCCACAATATAAAACAAATTTAATCCTTATTGGATCTATACTACTTAACTAATCATTAACTAGAGAAGTAGGCCAGTATCTACTTCTTGCTTCAGCTTAAACTAACGGTCCACTGGACACCCTTCAAGTCAGCTAAAAAGTTCATGTGAATCAGTAAAAGAAGACAGTATTATACCAAATTAGGAGGGCTCAGCCTAAGAAATAAGCCTTGCAATTTGCATTACTATGAGTACTTACATTCTTTCACTGATGTAACTGACAGGCTTTGGAAATTATTAGCATTAACACAGGTGGTTTTGACTTTTCAAGCACAGTGAATGCATTCCATATTTATGGAAATAATGGTTTCTTCTAGAAAAAAACATGGACAAAGATCATGACCAATGCATTCCTATAAATATCCACTGCCAGAAAATCCTGAAAACTTTTTTCTGATGCATTTGACTAGGTATGCTGGATATTAGACAATAACTGATGTTAGACAGTCAGTGGCATGAACTATTACCAAAATAGTTGAAACTGGAACAGATCAAAGAAATCCTAGAGAGACAATATAGGACAAAGCAGCAATTTCTCTGAGTCTTTATCTCCTTACACGCTTTAGCCCAGTGATCAAGGGAGGATTTGTTCCCTTTTTGACCACTCACGCAGAATGTCAAGAACCAGCACATTTGGTGTGCAGATGGTATGAGACCACCATGGCTTCCAACTCTGATAAAAGATGCCATGGAACACTGATTACTTCAGCTCAGAACATCTTGTTTCCCTTTGGGTACCTCACATACACAGTCTGAGCAGGCAAGTTACCCTTGCTTTTCTTGTGAGAGAAATCTTTTCCTGTGAGCAAATGGAGTGTGCTCAGCTTCTCTGAGTGCTTTTGGGCAAGAGATTGAAGGCTTGAAACCACCCCAGCGCAGTTTTGCTGAGATTTATGAAGATATCAACACCCCTTCAAAGACACGGCATCAAAAGCTGAGCGATCTGAAAGATCAAGGGCCCAGGCTTATTCTAGTACATCAGAGATTACTGTTAACATCATAAATTTGGCTGCTCAACTTAAAAAAGGACTGAAAGGGGCCAAGTGAATTCCAAGTAAGACACTAGCTAGTTAATGACACCCTTGTGAAAATTCACCTAAAATGGCAAGCAAGACAGTAACAGCGAAACTAGAAACAAGACATTTAACTGAGCACTGCCTGTCCTACCTCGCAAAGATGCCTGTAATTCCAAATAACAGTATTAAATTTCCATCTCTCTTCTCTGTGTATTACCAAAGTACGAAGAGGGTCATTACTATAGGCCTCAACCTGGATCTCCTCCAGCACCCAGGATTCTCAAGCAATAATACTACAACAGCTGCAACTCTTCAGAAGAGGAGAAAAAAAATCAGCTCTCATGTCTGTAGCAAAACTTGCATACATTTCTCCATCTAAAGTTTTCAGGTCCAAAGTAATTGTAAAGATGTTCACTGAAAAAGTTCATTGATACTTTGAAAACAACTCTTCCAAATAAACTCTGAGGAGGGTAACAGAACTGAATTCCTGCTGGAAAGGGTAAACTTGGGGAGGCAGGTTTTATGCTTAACACCTATCCAAAGAGTTAACTATTTCGATCAATTCACGAAGAGGAGCAATTAACACTCTTATTTACCCTTGCCCATGTTACAGAAGATCACAAGATGACTGCCCAGCAAACTTACACAAATAAAGGAAACTTCTTTTGAGCATAAATATATAGAATTCACTACAACTGAAGGACATCAAACTAAAATGCTCAGGCTTTTAAAAGCAATGAATAATTTCATGGCTCATACTAGTTAATGCAGCATAAAACAAGAATAATGGAATCTCAGATAGGGAATAACTGAGTTTATTCCTCTGGTATGAGCAAGAGTGCCTTCTTTATCCATATATTCCACTGATTATTTGCATTTCAGTAAGTTTTAAAACTGGGCCATATTTCTTGTGGAATATTGACACTGGTCAATGGCTGAGGCAGATGCCTGGAAAACTGTCAAGTTTAGTAGCTTATGGTTAATACGTCTGCTACAAACACGTACGTAAAGTTATTTCCGGAACAAAGTGTGTCCTTTCTTTGGACAAGGTTAATGTAAGAAACAGATACAGGCATTAAAAAATAAAAGATTTGGCTTAATAGGGTCTGTCAGCTTCTCTCCCACACATGCTCTCTGCCTCTTTCCTGCAGGCTAACAGTCTCCTCTTTCACACTCTTCCAGCCTCTCTACCTGTAGCATTACCTGGCACCCAGAAAGGGAAGGAAGAAATGTGAAAAATACATTTTTAGCAATGATACCTCTCATTTTCCAGACTGAAACCATTGAGTCTAGCATGCTGCTACTGCTCCTTTGCACCTTGTTTTTAATGGGAGACTTTGCTGTAGACAGAGATGGAGGGTTTCTGCACATCCATGAGGAGAAAGGGGTAAGAGGGAGGCAAAGAGATGCAACCAGATGAATTACATCTGTCCTTCCCTATCCTCCCAATATTTACTGTTATAGAGTAGGGAGGAAAGAATTGTGGACAATAAATTGAAGAAAAGTATGGAGAAGCCTCTCAGTGCCTTTCCTGCCCCACTGCACACTGATCCACACAGGACTATGGTTTGTACTGCACTGCCTTCTACTCACAGAGAACAGCATGAGCCAATCTGCTTTCAAAGTCAGGCGGAAGAAGCAAGTTCATATTTTTGCTGCAAGAGAACAAAGTACTGGTAACTATGTGAACAGGGCTGATAGGAAGCTTTGAGGTGACACTTGTTACAAAATTAATCAAATATCTTATGCTTATCATTCATTTCAATCATGGCAGGTGACACCTCCTGCCAGAATTATGGAGTATATTTACAACAGCATTGCTTAAAGGACACAATCCATGTAAGGCCTGCTTCTTCTTATAGCCCACTCAATTTAAAATTCCAAATGTAAGCAGGATGTTGGATTTCAATTATCTAAAAAAAATAATCAGAGCAATCACCTTTGTGATGATTTGGCACAGTTCAAAAGCCCAGAACCCAGAAACCACAGGCAGACCCAGGACGACTCACCCCACCCTTCCCTTCCTCCTCCCTCCCTGCCCTCCTCTTCTCACATGACTGACATTCTCATCTCCACTGCTGCTGCCACCCTCGGAACAATGCAAGAAAGGGGTGCCATTGTGTCTTCCTCTGATGACAAGTATGGAAAGCGACTGTGTGTGAAATACAGTGGGAAGGCATAGGAGAAGGGAGGGAGGGGTTCTGGATTTATTCCTAGAGTTAATTGGCTTAGGTGTGCTTTTTACTCTTGCCCTCCCTTCCTCTTTGCCCTGCCCAGCTAAAGACATGGTCAGTTGGACACACGACACGAGCAGCAAATCACCCTGTCAGAGCTCCATCACAATGCTCTCCTCTTCCCCTACACTTCCCTCCCAGAAAAACACATATGAGCAAACACATACACTCATTAAAAATGAGTTACAACTTGAAGTAAATCATATCCAGATTGCAGTTTCTGAGATCAGAGACAAGAACGAAATTACTTATGCCAAGACTCAAATAGTTCACAATTTACATCCCCACACGAGGAACGCTATTTTCAGATGGCACAGTCCAGGCTTCATTTGAAGAAGATCTATTCATGATTAGTTTTTAATAAAGAACGAGCCATTCCAAGACATCTCTTATTCAGCAGCACTTCTAAAGGCACTCACACAATACTGTTAGGAAGAAAGAGCGAAATGCATTTTCTGTTTTCATTTTTATGTTATTTCATGAGCATACAATGGACAGCATGTGATGACAACTAAAGAGTTATTCTCTACTTTATTGCAGGAACACATTTTAAAATTAAAACCCATGAACAAATCTACAGAATAATTCAGTTTTCATATCAAACAGCTGCAGTCCCTGTAACTGAAATAGTGTGTCTAAAGTTATAAATGAAAACTGTTCAGTATCATTGCTTGAGTGACAGATTAAATTCCTAATCCAGTTATGGTAATGGCCACATGTGTAGTTTAACATAAATTAAGATCTTAATTATATTTGTGACTATTTTAAACAAAATAACAAATTCCTCTGTACCTGTGAATGTAATTTATAGCAAAGCCACGTTCATTCTCCAAAACAATCTATTTTATACTGCATCATGGCACTGCTCTAATGGTATAATGTAATTCTTGTTGTAGAATGTGAAAAGAGTGGATTCACTGGTAGCACAGAGGTTTTGAAGATAAATGAAGATTCTATTCATTCAGAGGTAATTTCATCTTAGAACTATATGAAAGATGTTTCACTCACCAACAGTACCTGTATAGCTTGGGATTTAAGCATGTTTCCAGCAACAACACAATGCTGCTAGATTGATTATGTTGATACTGCATTTCTCATCATGAAGAATTCCAGCTTTTATTCTCTTTAAAAGAAAGGGATTGGCAGATTTTCATTGCAGTACCAAGCCTTTGTTTAAGACTCAGCAACAAGTTCAAATTTCAGCTAATGTTTTGTCTAGAGAAAAACCAAACCACAATTCATACACACACACACACAGAAAAAAAAAATGACAAATCTGTCAAGGGCAATTAACCATGTATGATTTACACATTTATTTGATTACTTGTTGAAGTAAATAAGCAATTGGTCTGTGTAACACAATTTTAAATTGCCCAAGCTTCCTTCTGTCATTCAGGACTAAGAACAGACAATTCTAAAAGCACTTCCCTGGAATACATTAAGACCACTTACAAGGACATTGACTGCACAAGCAATTAATACATATCTTAACAAAATGAGCTGCAGGCTCTCTAACCTCAGGACAGCTGTCAGAATTTCCAGAATTCTGAACATTTTAAACAGCCTTTTGACTGTCTATGAGACTAACTGCATAAAGATTCCAGAAGAACCTGTAATAAAAGAGGCAGTCTCAACATCCACATTCCTCTTCCTGACAAGTTGGAACAGTGCAAGAGATGCTTTGAGCTGCCATTTGAGGCAAGAGGCCTGGCAGAGTAGAGCTGTATTAACCCCCTCCCTCCTACTCAGCCACACTGCTTGCACCCAGGCACTAAACAAAATGGCTTTACCTGCAGCAGGCATCAGGAAGGAGACAGAGCCTGGACAAGCCCTCTGCTTCAGACTGAAATACACTCTCCTATGGTAATTCAGTTTTAATCTACTTCGAACTCCATTATTCCCTCCTTGAAGTTGTGGCGTTGTTTTATTATTGAGATATATTTGTGTATTGGTTTTGGTGGCTTTTTTTACTGTGATAAGCCTGATAAGCAGGAATGCTGTATAATGGTAGCTGTACAATAGACATGGAGAATGGTTTTAACCACGAGTCATGGTACCCAGGTGTGTTTTCATTAACATTGATGGGAAGAGGGCTGAGTGTCTCACAAGAACTGAGCCTTCACTCTGTTACAATCTCTTTCCAATAGCTGGATAACCATTACTGACTAGTATTTTCCCTTGATTTTAATTCATTTGCAGTGAAAATAAAATTTCATTCAAGATCAAGTGGACTTGGCTGTATAATGCACTACTTCAAGTTACCAAACAAGGAGTGCAAACACCAAGACATACCAGAGATAATGCACTTGCTCACTTCAAGTTATGCTGTATTTTCAGAAAACACAAAGAATCTGAACCCAGTAAAAGACAAAGAATTGCTAAATTAGTCTGTTTCCAAAATAAACAATGAGCAGAAGAGGAATTTTTTTAAAAAACCTAACAAACAAAAATAAACTACCCTACTAGAATCAAGAGAGAAGTTCCACAAGATGAGAAGGATTTTTGTGTTTGGTTGGTTCTTAACTACTAAAGGCCCCAGCACAGTTACTCAGCAATTCCCAGACAACTCTGTCGTCCCTTTTCTCATCTGACATGTAGCTATTAAGAGTCCAGATTTTATTGCACAATGAGAAGTTGTAAGTCAAATCATTAGTTAGTCCAGCAAGACGCAACCAATTTCCTACATTCAACCTGCAGCCCTCTCTACTCGTTAATTATATCTGCAGTGAGAGTAGCTCGCTCTGCTGTCGGCTTGATCTGCTCCGTTGACAAGAAGTACATGAAATGCCATCTGTGTTGCAGGGTTGGCAACTTTAAAAAAAAGTCAAGTTTTACTCTGACTAATTACTTCCTACGGCTCTGGAGTGGATGCATTATTTTATGCGTAGGTATCAGCGTGTATGTCCCTCCGAGACCTATCTGAGAGCAGCTTTACAGAGAGGTGCTACAAGGAGATTTTATAAAATACCTGAAAGACTGGCTGCAGCACATTCAGAGCCTTGCTGTTAACCATGTTTCTTAAAGATTTGATGGTGGCTGATTCCATATGCTCTTTTGACTCAAATTTCTGACGTTTTCACCATATGGAAGTTCAACAAGCACAAACAAGCCATGTATGGTGATATTCATGTGCCCCAAACCAGTAACAGGGGGAAAAAGAATGACACTAGTGGGAAAATAATGACACTAGTAGGAAAAAAGTCCCAGGTACCAGTTCCTATTTCTCCTCCTATCCTTCATTCCCAAATTTTCCTTTGAGAAAGACACACATCCCCCAACTACCACCATCCTCTTAAAAAAAAAACCTAAATCCAATAAACAGACAAACAGGTTCTCATCAAAATAAAAAGCAAATTCTGAAAGAGAAGAACTGAGTGCTTTCCTTATGCAAAACACACTAATGTATTTAAACCTCTCTGATCACTACATATCCTAGTATTGTTTCAAAATGGATCAAAGTCACCAAGAATAGTTATTCTTTCACAGTCACAACCACGTTACACAGATTCTTAAAAATTGATACAATTCCCCAATACAGAATTGTTCTATAAAGTTTAAGATCAGATATCTACCAGAGCCATATTTATAGTCATGGCTACTATCAGCTGTCCAGCTAGAGAATATTGAAGAAAAACAAGCATTTTTAATATATTATAGTTAATTTATCATCTAAGTGACATGTGTAGGATAACAATGTACGAGAAACAGTAAAGAAAAATGATGCATTAGAAAAGGAAATTTTAGGGTTATTTTGTTAGTGAGTTGGGGGGGGATTGTGTTTTAAATACAAGCACAAATATATGTATTATTAGACAGGAAGAAAATTCATGAGAAGCCCCAAAAATAGTTGCTGGGGTAAAAAGGAACACTGAGATCAAGTAAGCAACAGAAAAAATTAATTGCATTACTGTGAAGCACAATATAAAACATACCACTCAAACAAGTAAACACTGCCCCATTTATTAAGTGTATCAGAGATGATTCCTCTTTCCAGCAAAGAATAAAGCTATCTTCTTGCTGTGATCAAATTTACTCTTAGGGGTATCTCCTAGAGTGCCAGACTGGAAGGAAAAAAGTTAAGAGATCCTGGAAGTAGCTACCATGACCAAATGATCCTAACCTTTTTAGCAGTAACATCAGTTGCAATCTCCAAGTGTCCCGTTTTTGGTAAATGAGATGTGACCTCTTTGGACAGCCCTCAAAGACCCCTAGCTCAAGCTTCTCTGAGGCAGACCTCACACAAAAAGCAAGAAGCAGGAGAACAGTGCAACTCCTTGCTAAGCAAAGCAGCCACAAAGTTGCTTTGAAGAACAAGAACCTTATAGACATCCTGCTCCCCACCACTCCGACAGCCAGGCCTTCGCTACTAATGGGGAAAACGTCCCCTTGAGATTTGGGGTTACTGAACCTAACAGGTTAATGGAGATTACATGGACTTCACAGCCACAGAGGTGCTATTAAGTCAATTAGAGGTGCAAGTTTGTCAATTATATGGACTATTTCTAAAAACCACATCGGAGCTCAAGTCTGTACACACGATGAAATTGAAAAAAACTACCGGAGACATAGAAAGATGTGATGCTCACAGCATGAAGCAAATACACCCTGAGTTTGGGGCAGTATCAGCTATGAGAATTAAATAACAGGCAAACATCATGAAAGATGTTACAAGACAAGCATGCATAACAAGTGACAAAAGGCATGAACCATGCACAGTTCCCAGAGTAGGTAGGCAAGCAGATACTGTACATAGACCAATACAAACAGGAATACAAGGAGCGGCACTCTACATAGGACTTCCAAAATCCTCAAATCCTTTAGGTTCTGGCACTTCAATGACAATGTAAAGCAAATCAGACACAGGAAGTAAGTCATTGGTTTTTGGCAGAAATAATTCTTAAATTAATCTTTTAGCTAAATATAGTTACTTTAGCTAGATAATAATTAAAACAATAAAATTGAATTAACATCTTTAGTTTAGAAAATATGACATTTTACCTGAACAGCAAGGGAAGATGCATTATCAGAAAGCAAAATTTGTTCCTCTGTTGAAAGAAAAAAAAAAAGAAGAAGGAAAAAATAAACCACCCAATTACAAAAAAACAGTGCCCATTTAGCTACTGACCTGTAACTGTAAACCATTGTGGGGTGCATTTCTTATGCATAAAACAAGGAGCGCACATATAATTATTATGCAGCTGGACTAGAAAATCTATTATATGAATATTAAAAAACAGAAAAAAAATACCAGGAATTTTTCTCCTGCAAATGCAATTGCACTTATCATATATTACCACCAGTGTTCAATAAAAAACACTGCAAGAAAAAAAACAAACCCTTGACTTTTATGCCAATTACTCTCCTTCTAATCAAAGTTAAATAGAACCGCATCTTCAGACCTCCTCTGGCGAAAAAGTAAAAGTATTCAGAAACCTATAAAAGCAGCTTGCAGCTAATATTGCACACTGTGTCTAGGTCTGTCACACAAAAGAAAGATGACAAGTTCACTGCAATAAAAATTCCATGCTTAGAAGACTAGAGCTGCTACCTATTAGTCTTCATTACTTTGCAGTCTTCTGACAACTGTAGCAGGCTGCTGAGCCCCAAATGGGGGCCATAATGTGATCTGATGATATATGAAGAGCTGCTAAAGGGAGAGTGAACCATCCTAGCCTATACATTTTAACAGTTCCTTTTTACTGAGAGCCCACTTTACCACAAGACTTCAAAAATCTGCTGCCTCAGCTATTGGTGCAGTAAATCTGCCAACTGTGCCTGCAACCACATCATTTTACACTGGCTACAGCAGCCAATATAATGAGTCAATAATAAACCAAGGACCTTATAGGCCATGAATAGCTGGTTTATATTGGCAGATGCAAGCATAACTAAAACCTCTGACCAAACAAAAAACACAAAGGACTATTTTAACAGTTTCTGTGCTTCCTTGCAGTTAATTATCTTAGTGCATATTTAATGTGTTTTCTAAAAATAAAGTAATTATTAGTTGCCAAAACCAGTGTACCTACCCTTCAGTTGCTGATACAACGCAGCATTTTCAGGCCAAGGCTCTGCGGCTGTGGAAAGAGAAGAAATTAATTAAGCAAGCTGAATACCAATGTGCTTGCAAATGTTAACTGAACACGAATGTTACCCAGAGAAAGAATTTAGATTGCAAAAATGCTGATGCAATATTTAACCTGCCCTAAAAATGTCCCACTGTCACTCTCTTCTCCTGTACTTCTCTCCTGCTCACAGAGGGACGTCACAGAGAAGAAAGTCCCAGAATGTAATGCTGCAAGAAGAGCTAAAATTCAAGCTACGTTACAGAATGGCCTTTTAATTCTGAAGCAGCTATTTTCCCTCCACCATGAGGATATCTTTGTGCATACTGCCATCCTGATTCTGGCCACTCCCAAGAGCAACTATTTATTAAGGTACTAAATGAAGAATTTTGGAGAGAACAGAAAAAGACACAGAGGAGAGAGGCACAAACCTCCAAACGAATGTGAAGAATGCTTTGGGGAAATGGAAAAGCTTTCTGCCTTTTAAAGTTGTGTGCTCACAGTCCTATGTAATACCCACAGAGCCAGGAGCCCGGGCATGTCAGAACTCTGCCCACCAGGATGACCAGAGCTTTAAGTTATGTACTGCTCAACCCTAAAATGGGAATGTCAATACGCATTCAAGAAACTGAACTGTCAGTTCAAAACAGTTGAGCAGCTGTTACAAAAATGAGGCAAGGAAATAAAAGACAATCACATCCTCCAGTGAGAACCATCGCACATAATCAAACATACACCATTTGAATGTAAGGGAAGGCAAAAATAATGATCAGTACCAATTTACTGTTAATGGTAGCATTAACGTAACAGTTCATCACATTTTTTTTTGTATCCATTACATTCCTTGTTAATGTCTGATTAAAAATCTATTTTTAAATATCAGTTCAAACCTTGCATTCTACCCAAAATAGCCATTTGTAAACAAAATTTATGCTCTAATCATATAATTTTTTTAAAAGCAATAATGTCTATAAATAGCTATGTGTGGATCAAGCATAAATATGACACTGGCTTAAGTAAGGCTTTGCATCTTTGCCTTTAGAACTCAAACTGAAAAAATGCACAGTTTTCTAACTATCATTCCTTTTGGATACTCATGAAGTATTAACTTTATGGAAGTCACAAAGAATGTAAAGCTTAAAACACTGTACACAGTTTTGTGAAGGTCACTGCCTTTAAAATTAAGGCACAGAGCCTATCAAGAGTTATACTAGTATGGGCATGAGAAAGCAACTAATCACATTTAAGTGTCATGAAAAAATGTTTTATGTTTTATTGTAGCAGCTATTGGTTTTACACCCAGCCATTAAAGTTCTGCCCTGGAGTAAAAATTCTTGAGGTTGAAGTACATTTACATCTTTAAATAAAAAGAAACTAAGACAGTGTCTGCAGTACTACAGCCTTAACCATTTAAAATAATTTATCTAATATACACTTCTTCAAGTCCACTGAAGTCTTGCAGGAGCAAACAGAATGAGGAAATTAAGAATGTTATTACTGTATTTTAGAAAACTTACCAGTTCTGGACTCTGAGATACTTACAGAAGTGACTAAGTGACAAAGTTCCAATGATCTTGTAAATGCTCCAGCCAAACAGTGAAAACACCCTTTTTACATGCCCAAAAAGGCACGGAGAGCTTCAATTGCATGGGCCCATTCCTACTGAGAATTCTTGCCTGATCCTCTTCTGACTGAAATGTCAGATTTATAACTAATTCTTGGATTCTAGCCCAAACTGGAAGTCACCTGTTTTTCACACAAGCACATGGCTGAAATATTTCTGGACCACAAAAATCAAGCAAACTTTTCATTTTCCAACAAAAGAGCTAGGTACATTTCAAGAAATTCAGATTCTAATTCCAGTCTGATTTTGGCACTAAGCTACATGCAGCCATGGAGATACAGAGATGTAATACACACATACACACACCAGCTTCATGGCACACAGAATCCAAAACTACACTGCTGCTAAGGCATGCCATATCCACTCTATAAACTAAAATACAAGTAGATACTGTTTGCATCTTGTTTGCCCTTTTCAGCTTAAATCTTACTTCCACAACCTACTGATCACGTACGTATTTTCACAAACAGTATCTGCTGACCCTAATTTTATTAGTCAAGATACAAAGTTTTTATCCCACAGTCCTAGTACACAAGAGCAGACATCCAACTTGAGGGAAGGAAAGGACAGGGGTAGTTTAAAGCCTTTGCATTCACTCACAGTTTAGTTGTGTACTAATATATGTTTTTGACAAGTAAATGAAACAAGGACAAACGGCCAAATTAAAATCTCAGCCTTCATTATGAGTACACCTTAAACTCCAAATTTCAGCAGTTGTAAGAAAATGAATAATACACCCTGCACTTGGCACCTGACAGTCCCCAGAGGGAGGTCACAATTCTGACCATGTTTGGATGAGGCAGACACATGCTCATAAGCCTTGAACCAAAGCCTTCGGTTCTTTGTATGCAAAGCAGATCAAAGGTAACTGATTTCACTATTGCTATACAGACTGGGTTTTAGAACAATGAGTTTCACATTAAGATTCACGTGTTATTACCCATCACCTGGAAAATAAACAAATTCTGCAGTATGCATTTAGAATTGCATGCAGATCTGTTCAGCAATACCAGAGGTACAAATACCTGTGCAATACTCTGGAAATCAAATAATTAAATACCCATTCACTATCTGTCCCATACCTTACAATTTCTACTCATTCTCCCTCTTCCAAGATGTCTAGAATATGAGACATTTATTTCTGACGAAGCAGGAAGTTTAAATACACACTGCTACATAAGAGGTCCAGGTTGCTACGGTTCAAGTTAAATTCAAGTACGAGCTCCCATGCTGCCTTTGATTAGTTACAAGGTGAAAACATGCAGCCACAGGGAGCCCAGAGCCCTGGTCGGGAAGGGAGGAGGAGGAGGAATCACTGGAGGGCTGTCACATGCCTCCATAGGAGGAGAAAGTGTGTAACATCTTTAATGTGCGGCAATGACTCTTGCCTTATGAATGTAGGTGAAGACATAATTTGTAGAATAATAGGCACTAATATTACACGCTGCTTCAGTTCTGTCATATTTCCAATCCATCAAGTTGATTAATGCTATAATAACTCCTCACAAACTTATCATTTGTGCACTAATGAAGTCAAATCCAGTTTATCCTTCGGCAACTATAATCTTCTGGTCTGTAGATGTTCATTTCCCTGCTAACCACGGCTACTGTGGCACTCGGTATATAAAGAGAAAATTAACAAATGTGATGTCAATTCAGCTTCAGAAGCTTTCAACACAGAATCACATTTATGTGTTAGATCCTACGCAACAGGCATTTTGATCATTAGCTGCTCACAGGATGAAATAACTGCCTGGAAGCATGCCTTACAGCAATAGCTTCTCTACATTTCTTAAGAATAAGGAACTATTTGGTTCTTCCTTCTGCCTCCATAATCAGAGGAATTACTATTGTGTGGTTTTCAATGGGTCTGTCTCTCAGGCTTGCAGTCTTCAGTAAAAATTGTTTTCCCACCCTACCGAAACTTTTCCCATGGTTAACAAATTCAAATATTTAGTCTTTCATGTGGATTGTCTGCTGTTCAGGACAATCAAATCTCATACTATTGTCTTTCCCTACTTCTCTACCACACAGCTTGTTGATTAAAACAGTAATGTCAGTTATAGGAAACAGCCTATGGGAAACAATCTGCGGGATTATTCCTCCCCTCTGCCCCCATCCCTCCACTAACATTGTCTGAAAAGGGCTTGAGTTCAAAAGTAAAAAGGAAATGAGAATTAAAAGGACATGGACACAGAAAGCATCACTACATAAGCCTTACTATCTTGGATGCTGAGAATTCAGCAGACACAGCACCCCAAAAACTGGGGAAGTTTAACAGCAAGCAAACCTACACCAAATCCTCTTTGGTTTTGTGGATGACTAAAAATGCATGAAAATTTCACTCAGCTCAATGTATTTGTTAGTCTAAGTGTTTTACTTATTAACAGTTTAGCATAGAAAATGCTAAAGATTTCAAAGTGATACCAGGGTTCTTAGGTGTCAAATTAGAAGAAAATTCTGTGAACTGGTGTGTTGCATGTTCCCAGTGGAGTTTTAAGTACTCAGGTTTGTTAACTATTGAAACAGATTCCTAACTCCTCACCTGTCATATCAGAGAATGACTTAGAGAAAACATAATTTTTGCTCTTAAAAAAAAACTTCTAAAACACAGAATGAGTCGTGGCAGTCACATCAAATTCTTTGCCACTAAGAGTGTATCGCAGTAGGTGCACTTTTCAGATTTTGTGGTGAAATGTTTTACTTGAGCAACATTAAGACCACAGAGAAACATTCAAATAGCAATTTGATTTCAACATTTCCAGATGTTTCAGACTGACATTTCAACAATAAGACTTTATCTACCCAAATACTTTTGGGACAGTAAGACAAAAGAATGCATATATGCTGTGAGAAGACATACTCAAGAGCATTGAACCCCACTATCAGCAGGGGATCAGCAGCTCACCTGAGGCCTACAAACCTCAGCTCCAACTAAAGCTCTCAAAACAGGACATACTACACAGTGTATGAATTTTTAATTCAAAGAATGAGAGGCTGCACAACATTCCTACAGTGAAGTCTGTTCAAGAGGAAGCACCACATTGCCAAGATGCTCTGCAGTGCCTCAGCCTAACCAATTCCTTCTCTGGGCTGTTCAGAATCTGTTTATGAGTGCACAAAACTTGGTCTCAACTTCTACATTCTGAATTACTGGGAAACTCTTCATCCTGTGTCAGTGCTGCCGGGATGTATGGGGAAAACAAACATTTTTATCCACCTTCCCCAAGCAGCTTCATGATGATGAAAGAGATGTAATGAAAAAAATGGTTTACAGTTATGCCTTTAATCCTCTTACTTAAAAAATAAGACTCTGACTGTGAAAATGAGAAGACACGAAATACTTTGCATGTGAAATTGTGGAATATGCTAAACAACAATTTAGCCACTTCAGTGGTCTAGTATGAATTGCCAGTTTCAGCAGTAGGGTAGGCAGTGTAGCCACTAGTTCAGCTTGCTGGCAAGCTGTGGCATTCTTGAACACCAGCTACAGACAAAAGCCAGAGACCTCTAGATCCAGGCATCAAGATGTTCCCTCCTGCATGGGAAATGAATTCACCAACAAGTTAAAAGTTTTTGTAGGAAAACACTCAACTTGAAATTAAGCTGTTCCCAGCTCTCAGCAATACCACAGAATTCTGTTGGGACAAGAATATTTTTGGAATGCAATGCAGATAGAAATAATTTTGTGTTATAAAAGTAGCCTATGCCTAATAAGAATCAAGGCTAAAGAATTAATACCAAATGTTATTATCTCATCAATTATTTCTCAACTACTATACAGTGAAAAGT
Source organism: Callaeas wilsoni (assembly GCA_013398955.1). NCBI lineage: Eukaryota > Metazoa > Chordata > Aves > Passeriformes > Callaeidae > Callaeas > Callaeas wilsoni. The sequence goes on from VWPU01006859.1 coordinate 96,492, forward strand.
AAATCAAGATAATTTCTGCCCCAAATCTCCTCTAAACTAAAATTTACTGAATTCTCAGTTTGCCACCAATTTATTCTTTGATACCTTCTGTTTCTGTAAATGCAGTACTCAGTTGACTAACAATCTCTTCCATGCAGTTCACTGTGTGCTGTTGTGTAGGCAAGGCTAGGACCTGGCCTGGGAATATTTGACCTTCTTCGACAGAGCAATTTCCTGAACTGTTATAAAGTTGTTATGGATCATATAAAAATAAAGACTACTCCTCCTCTAAAATAATCACATTTGCATGGGTCAGTTTCCTTTTTGTTACATTCTTCTTAAACCCTTTGATATTAAACTCATATAAAGAAGGAGGAAAGCTAAAACATCTGCATTTACCAGTTTGGTTCACATGGCATTAAAGGCCTGCTACAAGAGCCAAGAGGCAAGATATCCTCTATTAAAAACAAGCAAACAAAAATACTTGGCATTAATCTGAATTACTGTATTGCAGTATTACAGCTGGAGAGATTAACTTACACATTATCTTCACATAGTTTCCTTTAGCCTCTCCCTAGGTACAAATTTGATTAAAATATAATGAGGATTCTCAAAACTGCTTTTTCACAAGAGTAAACACTAAAAAGAAATTCAGTCTTACATCTGGACAACATCTATATCCAATAATATTACTTACTAGTCTCTAAATGTCATGAAGCAAACATCGTAACAATCAGCAGGAAAAGTTACCCTTTTTGGTTTCCTAAGACAGGTGATATGGTGGGAATCTGCTGCTCAATATCAAAGAATCACAGAATATTCTGAGTTGGAAAGGACCACAATGTCCTAAATGTAGTAACCACAAGAAAATCGCATGGAAAGCTATTCCCCAGACTGCAGAAGAAAGGAGGATTATAAGTCACTTGATGTTAAAACGCATCAAAAAAGAAGCAGTTCGTACTCTTTTAATACAAATCGGTATTTTCAAGTAACCATACATTGTTTAAAAAGAAAATGCCAGGAACTGATGTATTTCTAGTATTCAGGAAATAAGTGGAATGGTACATTTTGACTCACACAGTGAAGCTGCAAGCCACTTTGGAACCAAAGCAGTTAAATGTCTACATCTCAGACATTAAGAGTGATCAATAAAGGAAGTACGAGAAAGTTGTGAATTAGCTTCCTTAAGACCCACCAGTTCAACCTACCCACACTGAGTACACATCAATTTCATGTAATTGCCTGATCCTGTAAACTAACAAGGGCCAAGAAGAAATGAAAGCATCAGCGAGTCCCTGGCTCTGCTGACAAACGACAAAAACATGTTTCATAGTGCCTTGCCAAATGAAAACCAACTCTCACACTAGTTAAACACTACGCATTAAATCATGTATCAAATGACTACCTCATTTGCCCTGGCCTCCTTTGTAGAGACATTACAATTCAGATAAAACATGACTGTTCAGTAACTATTGATTGAGCAGACAGTCAATGTAAAGACTCAATCTCAGCAGCAATTCTCAAACTTGAGCTTCCTGTAGCTCTACCACTATGAGAGTCAGCATGTGACATTACTGCAGCAGCCATTTAACATGACATAATCTACTCCTTCACCCTCCAAGAAAGCTATTAATTGCATGTATTTAAGCATTAGTCCAATTCTGGTACTGTCTTTGAGTTGACTTTCAAGAGTGTACACATCTGTGGTTCAATTCTCTAGGGTGTTTACAACTCTTAATGCTAGGGCAGGCCACAGGAGGGAGATCCTGTCAGGAGACAAGGCCAAAAGAATCTTAACAAAATCAAATCTATAAATAAAAGTTGTTCCTAAATCAACATCTGGATTTCTTCAGAAAAATCAGAGAGCGTGCCAGCTAGATGATCTCAAAAGATTTATTTATAAAGTCCTGACAAGCTGGAGTTATTTTACCTATTTCTGATATTCAGCAGAAATGCTCCACCTCAAAGAAGCTCTCTGTAATTCTTAAAATTAGCTTTTTATAGATCTCTAAATCAATCCCTTCCCTTTGTGCTACTTAACTCCCTTGCTCCTCTTTGGCCCTGACCCAAGAAGTCAAACTTCAAGCACAGGAGCTGTGAAGAGCAGGACAGTGGAGGTATGATACTTTCTAATGCCTTATTGGACTGGGACGTTTCTTAGCCATGATATCTACATTTGTATACTTTAAATCAGTCCTTTAAAGATCTCCTAGACTGGGACCTCTCTTTTCTGTGGTAGTCTGAACTCCTCCCTCCCCTAAAGATGTTTGGCAGGCAGTTTGACCACCACTTCTGTAAAGCGCCCCAAGGAGTTCCCTGCTTTCTCATCCACAGCACCCCTGCTCTGATCCACCACAGAGATCCCACACATCTGTCCCACCAGACAGGACCTCAGTATCCCACACCTGCTCCAAAAGCTGCTTCCCACACACACAATTCCAGCTCACCCAGCCCTGGCCCCTCTGGCCTTTCATTAAGGCTCCCCTTCACTGTCTCATTCCCTATCCTGCCCACAGCCCCAAGCACAGCAGCACCAGTCTTGCAAAGGTGCAAGATGAGCTGAGATCTCTAGGCAGGAGAGCTCTGCAGGGTAGAAATGCAGACAGTTAGCACTGGTGCAGTCAGCCAGCCAAGTGTTGCTGCTAGCAAGGGGGAAGATGCTGCTTTAGGGCTCAGAGCCTTTAAGTCAGCCCAAACCAGACCATGGTATTTGGCATGGCACCTCTCACGCTCTCCCTCACCTCTGGGAAACACTGAAGACTCCCTACTTCAAAACCTGAAAACATTTATCCTGTTCTCTTAATCATACCCTCAGTCTCCCTCAATTCTTTTCCAAGGCTTTCAGTGAGAACACTCCAATGCACCCAAAGTTTCTCCAACATGGCATTCAAATGAAGAAAGAAACATATATGCAGTTGAGCTTTGAAAGTTCTTGCTAGGAATGCAAATATTACATTGGCTTCACTGTCATTACACCACAGCTGGAAGGCAGAACTGTTAAAAATTCCCATCTCTCAGCATTTTTACTTTCCAATTCAGTATTTACAAACCAATTTTTTTGGTTGAGCTCCTGTCCACCCCAATGAGACTTTTCCTGCATTCTTTGCAGCATCACTGGAATGTTTTCCTTTGATGTTTCCAATACTTCGTGAGCACTTCATGGGTTTTACTACTACTACATATAACTTCTTTCAGTTTGTATTAAAACATCCACGTTCATGTGATATCGATGTCATCTTCTTAATAACTATAGACCAGAATTTAAAGATAATAATAATAAAAATTTGAGAGCATGGTGTGCACTTTCTCTCTGTCCTTACCCTGGCTTGCATGCAGCTGCAGTTTCTCATTGACTTTCAAAAGAGACAGCTGAAAATGCCCAGCAGCGTAGCAACATGTGACACCTGTTCAACTAGAGCAAAGAACAGCAATGAAGCTCTTTCATTTACTCTTGTTTTGAAAAAAAGTGACTCACCTGGTCCAAACTTACAGGAAAAGACCAGGTTAATGCCTGAGGACAGTCAGAAAACAGAGCACCCAAGGACCGGAGAGAAAAAAGGAGTGAGAAAGAGAAGAAAAATCTGATTCCTCTCCGAAGTCGTTCTCATGATTTGCCATTTTTTTCTATGACCTATTGAGCTGAGGCTCCTAAACAGCACTCTCATCCACACCACTTGTCATGGTTTCATCAGCCAATAAAAGTTTACTTGAAATTCGAAGTGGACAATATCAAAATAGATGCTACTTTTGGTTTACTAATTTTGTTACCATTATTTCTAGAGCAATTGCATTTCTGAAATGAGAAAAGAAGACATCACTTTAGCAGAAAACATGTAACAATCAAATGCTGATTAGAGAAAGACTGCTTAGTCTTAATGGAGACAGAAACAATTATAGAAGCATGGTCTATTATAAACTGTAATTATGCTGCTGCTTAAAAACAAGAAAAAACAATATTTCAAAATGAAGTATGTACTATACTACAATAATTGTGAAAGTAATGTTTTCCCTGACCTAAAAAAAAAGACTGGATAAGCAATCCACTCAAAGGATTGGTCCAAATCAAATCATGAAACATGTCTGAGCATAAATTGGCAGGAGTAACATAAGAAACTTGCTTATTGAAACTGAACAGGAGTTAAAAGGGATTCCTTTCAGCTTGATTACCAAACGAAAAGCACGCATGTAAAAAACACTGCAAGATAAAATCATGTAGCCTGACAAATTTGGTATTTTCAAATAAACTCAAATTTTTCATTACAAGAACCTCTGCAGCAGGCTTAAACAATCGCTGCCACCAAGAACCTATTTTAAGCAAGAATAACTTTTTTTTTCACCTTCTGCATGGAGGAAATGCTAACATTTACCTATGCACATTTAGATGCACAAAATGCATACTCAGTTTAAGTATCATGCCTTTATGTGTGGGAACAATTTAGGTGGTCAGGTTTTGGTCCCTATGAATTTGTTCTCAGCCAAATTGAAGCTTGTCTCAATACATAAAACATGCATGTCAAAGATTTATTTGTATTCTGGCATGCCACACTGGAGGTAGACTCACAATGAACATAAAATACCTAAAGGCAGAAGGGCATCTGCTTTTCACACTGGATTCATTTCCCTCAGTATTAAAACTAGCCTAAGACCCTTGGACATAACAGCAATAAACAGAAGTCGTTTTCCAGAGATCAAAGGACAAACAACAATTATTATTTTCTCTCTTTTTATCACTGACCTAAAACTAATGCATTTTGGGGGAAAAAAATAAAGCATATTGAGTCATTTAGTGATCAATTAAATGTATTTTCAACAATCGTTTAGAGATTATTTGAGCAGTCAGCTTCTCAAAACTACCAGAGTTAGAAAGATTAATGTTGTAGACCACTTGAAAGCTGGCACTCTAATTCTTCTTACCATATAAACATTCATTTCCTATCCTGTTAATATGTGATTGATGCTGAGCTACTCTAAATAAATTCTCTACCATATTATTCAATTAATATTTTCTACAGTTTAGAAATGGATGATTTAAACTGTGATGCTTCTTTTTCATGAATGCTTGCAATCTCTCTCCCCCCTTTGCAATTTAAAGGTACGCTAGAAATCAAGCAGGCGATGGGGAATACAGTATGGTCATAGAATCACCCCAAGACAATGAAGCTATGGGAATATCCTTGAGACATAGTATCAACCTCTTTATATTTCTGAATGAGCAAATGGCTGAATGCCACTAATGCAAGCATTACACTCCATGCAGGTGATTCAGTCATCGCTTTGTATTCAATAATCATTAATGCATCAGAGCAGCAGGCTGTGCCCAGCACGTTCAGGTGAATGCATGTTGCTCAGAGAGGATGCTGAATTACTGCAGCACTGCAAGCAGGCTGAGAACGGATGGGCACGGAACCACTGAGGTTGGGAGGCACTTCTGGGGTGTCCAGGGTAAGCCACAGCAGGCTGCCCACCCCCACTCTCCTCCACGGATGGAGACTCCACAACTCCACTGAGCAACCTGCTCCGATGTTGAATCATCCTCACACTGAAAAACGTTTTTCTTACATTTAGATGGTGTTTTCTGTGTTTCAGTTTGTGCTGAGATGGTGAAAGTGAATGCACAAGGCACAGGCAAGGTTAAGATAGGCAGTACTTTAAAAAAAAATTCAAATACATACACAAAAAGTAGGTGTGTAAAAGAAAGTTATGATCCTCTTCTCTACTAAAACCCTCTCCTCAGCTTTTAAAACACTTCTAGAAAACAAATTATACTGAGCTGATTGTCCTAAACACACTTGTATGTAAGGACCCATGCATTATAGCTGTTACACATCAAGAGCAGCAGCAGTTCGTTGCAACTGCTATGACAAAGTGACATCTTCATGAACAGGACCCCCAATGAAAAGGCAATGAAATTTCATTTTTAGGAACGTGGAAAAAATTCTCAATCATTCACAACCACAACTATGGGATAAGACACTATTAAAACAAGTGTCATTGTTAAGTGGTATTCTTTCCTTGCAGATACACCATTTTTCTTCCTCACAAATATTCCTAGATTTGGGGGATATTTTTATCTTCTTAGTACCAGAATGAAATATCCCCTATGTCCGTGTTAACATCTCAGGAAATCCAGATGTGCGGTGGGTATTGGCCAAGATCCTGGTTAACTTTCTTTTAATTTGAAACATCTTTCATATGAACAAATTGAATGATTTTGCCATTACTTACTTTCAATCTGGACCTGGTACAGCTTAATACATACAAGCCAGAAAGGTCATGACCCACTGGCAAAGGTATCTTTTGTTTTTAAGGCAGATAACTTCTTTTGAAGCTGATTCACTTTTGGGAAAGCAAAGACAGTCATAATTTTGTTTTATAGAATGTTTCAGTGGACAGGTCTGAAACTATTTGTACTGTACCTTGAGTAACAGTAAGTAGCTGCATATCCTGAAGTACAAGACTAACAAAATAAGCACCAACCATTTCCATTCTGCAGAAATGGAGGAGTTCTGACAGTATTTTTATGTTAGATGCTTACATATTACTTTACCGATAAAAACAAAGTGAGCATTACTTAACCTGTGACTGACAGGTAAAAGATCAAGTGCTACTGCTTTTAAGCTTACTAAACTGGAGGAGAGTCCAGAAGTATTTGAGCAGCTCTGATGCCCTCAAAGCACCTCCTTAATAGTAAAATTGTTAACACATGAGTCCAAGACTAGTATAAGCAGCATGATGCAACAATCCCAAACAGCAGGTAAGAATCCCTCCAGGAACACAAGAACTTCAGCACATAAGGAAAGAGCTGGTTGTTGCAAAACTTTGTCTTCTTGTTTCCCATTCTTCAAATACATATTTTCCTTACACTATACTTAATTTGGATCTCTCATTGTATTCCACAACAATTTGCTTGTTTAGCAAGAAGCTGTGAACAACAGCTTTTTGAATAAGAGAGCATTGGGATGCCTACATACAGTATCGTCTTGAGTTTGTATTTGTAAATCCAGAAAAAATCAGTATTAGCAAGCTGTCACTCTAGAATATTTATAAAGGTTACAGACCAGAGAAAGACAGGAGAATCAAGATCTACTCATGTATGTCATTATCCTTGCGTTTCGCAATGTAAATAAAATATACTAAAGAGATCATAAAGGCAAGTAAATAGCATGAAGCAATGCTGATCATGACCATATTCTCCATATCCCGAGGATCCAGGGCTCTGGCCCTCAGAACACGAGCATGGCTTATGCTAACATCTATGTATTAGCAACTGCCAACCCAAGAGGCCAGCCCAACTTCCAAGCTTGTCTATGGGTACCTCTACAGACCCAGATTAAAGATCCACCACCTTCGTATGACCTCCAAGTCAGGGTACATTGATAATAGAGAATCCAATGCAGAATCTTATGTTGAGGCCTCTACCAAGAGGCAGAAGACCCAGCTCCTGGGACAAAACTCCAGCTTCCTCCTCGACAGGTCAGTATTAATCAACATGCTGTTCCCTTTCAGTATTTATTGTTTGGGAGCTTGCGTAGCAACAAAAAATCAAGAACAACGAATAAGAAGAAAAGAGAAACTGAGCAAGCCACTTATTCTAAGCATGCAACACACTAACTGTGTTTTGAACTTCCTAGCCAGGCTTTATCTAAGGTTCATGTTTAGATTTTTTCCTTAAGAGCACGTTATTATCATTTTTTGCGAAATAACTCCACAGTGACGCGCAGTTCTGTTTTATCTCAAGGTCACGCCCAGTGCAGGCGGCGCAGCTGCAGCGGCTACAGCAGCACTAACAGGTAGCAAAGGTCCCGTCACACTTGGGAGCCTCCCCGCCGGCCACGGGACCCGCGGCTCGCACCCCTGGGGCACGGGCAGCGCAGGACGCCGCACCGAGCTCTCAGAAGTATGAACATGACGTGGGTTTTTGGACCACTGAAGAAAATTAAGTAGTTTCAAAGAAGGCGAAGTCATCGCATCAAAATAACGATGCTCCCCGGAACAGCCGGGGTTAGGGAGCCCATAGAGGAGGGGACCTGGTGGCTGCGCACGGCTGTGCTCGGTGAGGAGCTGTGCCGAGTGACCTGTCCCCGTCCTCCGGGGCCGGGCTCCGTACGGCACCGCGGCCCGCCCTCAGCCTACCACAGCCCCCTCCCCGCGGCGCCGCGGCCCCATCCCGCGGGGTCACCCTGGGCACTGAGGCCGCGGGAGTTCGGCGCCGCCGCCGCCCTCAGCCCGCGGCTCGGAGCGCGGCGTCCGGCACGGCCCCGGCGTCCCGCCCGCCCCC
>VWPU01006866.1:0-21160 GCA_013398955.1 Callaeas wilsoni
GGAGGGCACTGGGAGGGCACTGGTCAGACAGGAGCACAGGCACAACCCTGGCTTCTGCTCTCATCCCAAACCCACACAGAACAACCCCTACAAAGGCAGATCACAGGAACTACTGAACAGATGGGGTTATTTTTATAGTTCTTCCACATCTTTTTGTTTTAGTTCAAGCAAATCTCAGCTCCAGGGGACAAGAGAGGACATCAGGATTTTTTTCACTACTCATAATAAGGAATTTGCTATAATTAAGTGTTTGCTGTGAGTACAAATGTGTAATGCAGCCTTTCATCCTGGGTTCCCTGTGTTCTGCTAAGTCAGGGATAAGGTATAGAAGTGGGAGTAAATCTCTTCTACCAGACCCATCCTTATTCTGGGCTTTACAACTTTTAATTTTTATATTAAACTTAATTTAATTCTGGAATTAGTTTGGGGTTTTTTCCACTCCTGCAGAGCACATGGAAATACCCTTTTATTGAGGCTCCACTGAATGGATAATTAATATTTGTATTTGTGAAACAAGCAGAGCTATGCCAACGCTGAGCATCCTTTTATGGCCATAAATGTTCCAAACAAGTGAGTTTACCCATTTCTACAATTACCAGTGTTAGTCTTGGCTTTCAAAATAAAAGAGAAGCTTTTTTTGGGGAGCAACTGATACCATTTGTGACCAGCTAAAGACATCTAAGGGGACATTTTTACCCTTCTCTCTATAGAACACGACTGCATTGAGCTACCTCAAAAATGCAGAGCCCAAAACAACACTGAGGGTGAGTTTAGGCACTGTTTGTGTCTCTCGGAAGCCCAAGAACAGAAGTAATCCCCCGAGTGGTCCCTGGCACTGAAGCAGGGCAGGAAGGGAATTTCTGTACAGCGCTGACCTTTATGGATCAAATATTTTTCATTTGTTCGGTGTTAGAGGCACAGGGCTGGAAGCGTCCGCAGCCCCTCAAACACTTCATATATCATTTATTTCTGTCAGCTCTTTTGATTTGAACTTTGGAGTTTTAAGTTGCTTTGCTGTCCTGCAGCTCTGCTCCTGTCAGGTGTGATGAAGGGCTCTGCTCAGGTGACCGAGCACACGGCCCCTGTGGAATTCCCTTCCCCAAAAAGTGCATTTCCAGGATACACGAGGCCTGCACAGGGGCTGTTTTGAACTTGGGCACATGGGAGGCAGGAGAGTGGCAACCTTGAGGCTGAACACCTCCCCAGACTTATGAGAAACCTGCAGAAACCTTAGGAAATTACACTTTTCCTAGTTTATCAACCAACACCCCCAAATTCTGTTTACATGGCAAACCCCAGCTTGCTCTGAAGATTTGCCCAATGCAATCCCAGGGAAAGGGAAAATGAGAGCAACCATCTGCCAGACTCTGCAGAGCAGGAGAGATGGGAATTTCAAAAGAAAACCAAAAGAGTTTATTCTCTCTGGACCCAGAAACGCACCCAAAGGTTAATGTGTGTTCTCCTTCTGAACCCTTGACTTTGTTCAAGTGGGTGCAAAGTCCCTCCGTGTCTCTTTCTCCATTTAATTTGATGAATCTCAGGACTGTTCCCAGTCACCCTGTGAGCCCCCAGGGGCAGAAGCAGATGAGAGAATCATGGAATTGTTAAGGTTGGAAAAGACCTTTAACATCACCAAATCCAGCTGTCAACCCAGCACCACCACCCCGTTCACCACTAAACCATGGCCCCAGGTGCCACATCCCCTTCCAGGGATGGTGACTCTACCGCTTCCCTGGGCAGCCTGTTCCAACACTGGACAGCCCTTTCCATCAAGAAATTTCTCCTAATATCTCATCCAAACCTCCCCTGATGTCTAAGAGCAAGGAACCACCACTTGCTCTGGCTGATGTTACCCTAAAACTTTATTCTAAAGGGATAAGGAAAGCCCCTTTGAGACAGAAGTGTCTTGGAATTAGGCTAAACCCCAAAGGAATGACAAAATAGCTGCAAACCCACGGCATGGCCAGTGGTAACTGGCAATAAAAACTCCAGTCCTGCTGCTCCACAGGCTGTGGTCAGAGCCGTGCTCTGGCGCCCGGAGTTGAAGGATAAACATGGAGATAGAGCACTCAGGATCATGAGAGGGGCTGTCTGGGAGCCAGGCCATAAAGCAGCCCCGGAATGTGAGAACCAGCTCGTGCTGTACGTGCTGCTTAGCAACACTGCCCTGCCACGGCCAGAGATGAATCAGATCTGCAGTGTCACTGCAAACGCTCAGCTCGGCCCATCTGAAAAATCAGATGAAGATGCACTGATGTCCCCCAGGTCACCCAGGGGACAGTGTGGGTCTGGCCAGGCCAGGAAAGCTGGAATTACATCAAATGAGAGGCACGGGGGGTTAATTATGAATATGGCAAATCTCACACGTGTGAGTGTCAGCAAATCACGGAGAAGCAGCAGTAACTGAACACATTAACACAGGACATCTCATCCCTTTCCCACCTCTGGCCAATAAAGGATTGCTGCTTGAGCTCCATTTTTGTAAAGATTTTACCTAGCTTGTTGAAGCTGCCTTGGTCACGGGGTCTTCTCCCACTGCCCTGGAGAAAGAATTCCATGGACTGGCAGCTCTCAGCTCAGGACATTCTGCCTGATATTTTCAGCTAAATGCTTCTTTGTAGAATTTTACTCTGTTCCTTTTCTGTTCTTTTCTACCAGGGAAAGAATCCCCTCCCAGCCTTCGGTGAAGTAACAGAAACCTTGGGAAGTCTGGGTCAGGATTTTTCAGTTAGCACTGGTGACTTCCATGGAACATGGACAGGGAACAGGTGGGACATTAGTAAAGGATGGAGGAATTCAAGTGTCAGGAAGAATCCCGAAGACAACCACACTTCGACAGTCGTTGTTATTCAGGGATCACCTGGTTCTTCAATTTGGATTCTTTTGTTCTCCTGTTAAAACAAACCTACACTACTCTGGATTATTTGTTCCCAGCTCCGTAATTATCACACTGTCAACATTTCACATCCCAACAAGACAGATAAATATTCCTTGGGAAGGCAGGAGAAGGGTAATTGAGCAATCAGGGATGAATGATGCGGAAACACAGACACGGGCAGAATGCAAGTAACCTTGAAGAGCAAACGCAGGGATTCACCCCAAAGAGAGCAGGACTGGGGACAGCCTGACCCAGGGAAGCCAAGCGAGGATGGCACCTGCAGGAGCATTTCAGCAGGATGGAGCAGTCTCCTTATTCAACAGGCACAGCGGAGTCCCCCAGCCCAGAGGACAAACTGCTGTATCCAGAACTCCAAAACGTCCTGATCCAGGTCCCTTGGGCTTTTGCCAAGGGCTAAGGAGCCCAGGAGCTTTCAAGAGCTGCACTAAGGAACTGTTTCTGCAGGGCAGCACTTCAGCCCCAGTGGGTCACTGACCACCGGGCTCAGTACAATTACACCAGGTACAAAACCTGTCTAGGAAGAGTCAGCATCAACCACTGTGCCCTTCTATTTCAGGAAAAAAGGTGTTTTTTCATATAAAGCAGATTAATTTAATTCTTTCACAATCTCAGAAATGAGAATATGCCTTTTAAAAGCCAGTCCCCAGGCAGATCCATGCTTCAACGAGCTTACTGTCCAAGGAGGGAGAAACGAGGGCACGCTCAGGGAGGTGGGAGAGCAGGTAGGAGATGCTGTCAAAACAGAGGCTTTTGGCAGGGCACAGAGGGAGGAGTGTGAGGGCAGAGCTGTCCAAGTGATTTGCTACGCTGACTATCCACAGACAAGCTGCAAAGCCAGGATTACTTCTCAAGTGCTCATTCCTACGCCAGCCCTCCAACCACCCAAATGCATGGCTCCTGGTAAAACAGGTATCAGAGCTCTCCAGAACGAGCAATAAACACACAGGGGAGAGGAGGAAACCATCTCCATAAATCTCTTTACATTGCTGTTCCCTTTTAAAGTCCACCTTTGGATAGGATGCAGAGTAAACTGGTTCATGCGTGTGTTTTATCCCTGCTTTCCCTGATGTGATTTATGGTCTTGGAGCAGCACATGGATGTCCTGCTGTGTCAGGCATCTCCCTGCTCACTTCCACCTGAAACCTCTGGGGCAGAGCAAATATTGGAAGAGAGACCCTCATTTTCCACAGTATTGATGGCCAGCTCTAAGTCTGCAGGAAGGTATCAACACCAAGCTGCCTCATCTTCACTGACAAACCTCGTGTGTAGAAAATGTAACACATTTTCTACAAAAGCAGCTGCCAAGCCAATAAATTTTAAAAAGCAGTTGGTAGATGATGTGTTTAGAGTAAAAAAAAATATTATTATCTTTTGAATGTAGGGATTCATTGTGTAATTTTGCAGTAAAAGTTACTCATTCAAATATGAAACTCATGTTCCAGGCAGATGCTCTTGGCTTCAAAGACTTTGCCCACATTTCTGCAGCTTAAATTGGAACATTTGTATTCAGCAATAATTACAGCTGCAATCAAACAAAAATGTTCACTTTCGTGAAGGTGTAGGGAATACCAACTGGAATTCAGATGATGCATCAGTCCTGCATTTCCCCTATCTACCTCTCTAGACAACTCCCTTTCCATCCAGACATTGTGCAAATACTGAAGATGAAGTTCATTTATCCTCATCTCAGAATTTATGAAAAATGACTATTTCAGTTTGATTCACCTCCTACTTACGGCTTTGGAAAAAGGGGAGAAAAATGACAATGGAAGGATAAACACATATAACACTTCCAGGAGCACCAGCCTGGCTTTCATGATTTCTCCATCCTTCAGGACACGCAGATCAGAGAGCTTTTTGATTAAGAAAGCTCAGAGAGAAATGAAAACCGAGGCAAGACTACTCCCTGCTCTTTTTCTCCACCTTTACTCCTTTCCTTTCCCTCCTCAGCTCGTACTTCGTGTCTGATTTTGGGCTGAGGTGCTGAGGAAGGTGATGTGAGGCAGCACAACTGACAATTCTGTTAAAACACTCACATTGAAAGATACAAACCAAAAAGAATATCCTTCAGGAACTGGAGGCAAAAATTAAGTTCACTGCTGGTTTATCCCTCAGAATAATAAGACAGACATTACAAGTGACAGATCCTATTTTTGGGTCTTAGCAGTGATTATTTTTTGCCTAATTATTAGCAGTGGATTTACTATCTTTAAAGCAGAATTTCGTCACCCAGCAGGAAATTTCAATTCTATCAGGCAGATTTAAGTGCCATTCACTTATTCCTTAACTATTTTTGACTTGGTTGCTGATTATCAAGAAAGGCTTCGTTCCCAGAGGGCCTGAGGGAGGGCCAGCGTGTGTCCCTCAGTCACAGCCAGTGCCACACCAGCTGGGACACTCCCTTGTTTCCCAGGAAGGATCTGAAGGTCTCTTCCTCCTCCATCCTCTAAGGACAGCAAAAATTTTTTTCTTCTTGTGTCTAAATGGCCTCTGTCCAGGAGCAACCTGTACCCATCACCCCTCGCCTTGTCCATGGGACTCCTTGGAAAATGTAAAGTAAATCAACCTTGAGTTTAGTCAAGTAAAGTAACCTTAATGATGTACTCCAATCAGGCCAGGCTGTCCCATCATGGGAATGCCATGGAGATGCCCTTGCAAGAGGCAGGAACGAGGGGAGGGGACAAGGACAGGGACAGGGACAGGTTAGGCTGCTCAGGGTGAATCCCATTCTGCAGAGCCCAGTAGGGAACCACACAGAGCCATTCAGGAAATAAAGACATGATTAGTTCTGGAGCTAATTTCCTTGGTGCTTTGAAAAATGTTGCAGGGCAGATATGATCCACTGTAATTATGGGGGAAGATAAAGACAAGAAAGTTCCTGGCGGAGCGCCAGGCCCAGGAACACCTGAGCACCTCGGGAAAAGCAGCAGAGCTTCCCCAGCTGTCCCTCAAATCACCCTTGATGCCTGAGCCATGAATATCACCGGGAAAAAAGAGTGTGGGGAGGACAAACACGGCCTATTGCTTATCAGAGTGCAGTGCTGAGGAAAAGTGACAGCACGGAGGAGAAAGGGAACCTTGTTTCCATGGCAACTAAAGTTTGAAAAAAGTATCTCGAAATCAATGTCATCTTCCCATGTGTGCTCCAGCCAGAGCCACGGAATCAAAGCTCTTTAGCTGCCGTATCCCGAGTCCGTGCAATCACCAGGAGCATGGAATCAGACCTGCCGTTCCAAGCAGCTGCACTTGGTTTGGAACAACAGTGGCACCACCTGGAGAAACAGCCTCACGCGAGGCAGCACCAGGCTGGGCTCTGGAGGGGAAGAAGAAACCCCCAAAACAACTTCCAAATGATGCAGCTCAACAGGAAGGGCCATAAGCTCCTCCATGTGTGCTAATGCTCAGCCACTTGCAGGGGGTGAAAACACGGATCACTTCCAGCTGGGAGGGGGCGTCCCAGGAGATTTCCTGTCACAGCACCCTCCTCATTGTCACAGCACACAGGTGCCATGTGAACCATCTACAGGGAAAGACCAAGAAATTGTGGCTCAAAATACGTTCTGGCAATTAAGGAGAAGTGTTTAGACTAAACTAGAGAAAAAATCTGTCTCAGAAACAAAACTTGGTAGAAATGTATTGAAAACTGTTCAGGGTGAACTGTGGCAATGGCAGAGACTTCTATTAATTCCAGTGCAATGAATTCAGTACTTAAGAAAATACCAAATATCCCTGAGCTAAAGCAGTACGAATCCCAAATGGAAGGAGTTCAGAGATGAAGGTCCTGCTGCAATGGGCACTCATTCCACTGAAGGTCTGCAGGAGCCTCAGATATAATACCTTCCCCTCTTTGACTTGTTTTCTGAAAGCACAGTGTCAGTGCTGTTGAAAGAGGGAGAATGGAATGTGTTTATTATCCTACCTTTCATAACTGCAGGACAATTCTTCAGCTGTGACCCAGAAACAAATTAAAGGGACGCTGTCATGTTGGATATTCTAATGGCCCTCTTTTCTCTGTGCTACCAGCAATCGGAGATTTTTCAGTGCCCAGAGGTTTAAACAAATTGAAGCTTTTGTTTGTTTACTTTCTGCCTTTCATTCACTCCACAGAAATGAAACCAGTCAGGTCCATTTGCCTCCCTACAGCCTATCAATTAGTCCAGGCTGTTTGCATTTGGGCTTCCTGGGAAGAAACTGAAACACTATCAAATTTTTTCTTGCAGTAGCTTTGAAATGAACTTTTCTGTTCAAATCATCCTTTGGAGATGGAAGTCGCTAAAGAACAGATATGGATCCTAGTATGTTGCTGAAAAATCCGGTGAGAATCTGAGATTGTTTCTCTGTGGGGGGGAGGAATTCAAACAAAAATCCACCAGAGCAGCTGAGTGTCTATTGAATTGGTAAATTACCACAAAAAATGCCAAACAAACATGTTTTAGAGTGTACAGGCCAGTCATCTGGCCAGTTTAAACCACTTCCACCATTTTAAAAGATGCCTTGAGCTGGTTTTGTTCCTTATGAGATGACCAGCAGCACTACTACACAGCCCTGACTGTTTCATAGAGATTTGGAATGATAGGGAAAGCGGTATAATCTTCCCAGGCCTTAGTTTCCCATTTATTTTCAGGCATTATGGTAAATTGCAAGCCCACAGTGCCTGCAAGCCTGAATTCATTCAGATTGGCAGAACACTTTAACAGCTCCAGATGAAAGGTGCTACAGAAGTGCCAAGTACTATCACTGTAATTATCATTCAATATACACTGATCAAAAGAATGAAATGTGAATTAGCATTTCCTATTAGCCCTACTTACTGCCTAAATGTTAAATATTCCTCCCATGGGCTCTCTCCATGAAAACACACAGGAGCTGTTGGTATTTCTCATCTGGCTACAACACTGCTTCCGCAGGAGTGGAGGGATCTGAGGAGAGCCATGGAATCAGGAGAACAACACAGGTCTAGCCCACAAAAAACTTGCTCAGGCTTTCTGCAGAGAGGGAGCTTGGAGCTGCTTTCTCACCCTCACTCCTCCCCTCCTCATTCCTGGCACAAGGAATGTCCCAGTCCCAAGGATTTTCTGCTGTTCACCTCCCTGGGACCCTGAGCCCTGCTCTGAGTCATGGGTTTCACACAACCCGGAGGGATCGGTCCAGTGTCCTCAAAGGCTGAGAAAGTGTAAACAACTGGAGTAGCTGAACAAAATCAATGGAATTGTGCCAATTTAGACCTTCTGCAGAGCCAGGCAACTTCCTGAAGCATTTTTCCCACTTCCCACCCGAGAAGTACACGGTATTTGACTTTACCTTCCCCAGAAGCACAAGTTTCCCTGTTTATCCACTGCCCAAGCTTCACACAGGAAGCAACAACGTGAGCTCCTGCCCAGTCCAGAACACGCTTGAGTGCTGTTGGGGCACAGAAATTTGGTGATTTGTGGCATTTCCCTCTAGGTGGAAGCTGCAGATTAAACCAGGGGCTCTGCCTGGGCACTGTGAGGATCCTCACAAAGCCTCCTCCAGATGCAGCAGCACCAGGTCATGTCCCGTCCCCTCCTCACTGCCACAGCCCAGAGCCAGCCCCGGGAGCCCTCTGTGTCCAACCACCTGGGTGTGACAGCAACCAAAAGCAGGCCAGAACCCCACAGGAACTACAACAGGACCACCAATACTTCTATGGACAAGTGGCCTCAATGTGTGAATTAAGCTGTTGATGAGCCTTATGATCTTCTTTTCTCTAAAATTGTCCTTCAGACAACTGCAGGCTCTGAAAAAGAGACCTCCCTGGAACATACTCAGTTCAAAAGGGGAAAAAATCCATACCCTGCCTTGCTGAGTCCCTTTCATTGAAGCAGGTCATAGCACCACGTCTTTTATCCTGTCATTCCTGTCTCCTGCTTGATGCACATCATAAATCCACAGTGGTTTGCACTGCAGCTCTGTGCTGAAATCTGACAGTCCCTCCTGTCTCTGGCCATGCTGCCTTCCAGTACTCCCCAACTGGAAATTCCAGGTTTACTTAAAAAAAAATTTCAAGATACGAGGTCAGACTCATAGAATTAAAAATATCTTTACAGTCAGGGTCACTTTCCAATCTCTGTGCTAGGGAGCACTGAGTAGGGAAAAAGATTCCCTTTTTCAAAAAGAAATGCATCCTTCACCTTAACTAGAATTTATCTCATGTCTCATAAAGTGCAAGAAAAAATTAAAGATCTAAAATACCCACAGATTTATGTTAATAAGATGACTTAGAAAAATATGGCAGAGGGCTCTAATTTAAATAACAAGCAATTAGAAATTTGACAACATGAGGTGCTGGCAGAGAAAGTAAGAAAGTCGAGGCATTTCTGCCCTGGGAACAAGGACTTGGGAGTGCAGGAACCCACTTACTCATTTTCACATTACAGCATCAATTTGGAGAATATTTAATTCTCTTGAAACTGAGGAGGATTTCAGAGAGGTAATTAGGAATAGCTTAGCTAGTGGTTAACACCAGGACTGGGAATTAGAAATGAAGAAATTCGGCTCAGGACGTATTTTTGGGCTTTGGAGCACGATCAAATTGAAGTTAGTTAAGTTTTCCCTCGCTCAGTTTTCCCAGCTGGAAAATGAGGGTGGTAAGAACGAACCACCTTTGTGGAGAGCCTGGAAATCCATCCACAAAAGAGGCTTGAGGTACAAGGTCTGGGTGCTGGGGCACTGGCAAACCCCCTCTGATGGCCAGGCGAGCCCTCCTGGCTTCTGCCAAGCAGTACCAGCGAGACTGGAAATAACTGCAAAGGCTCCAAATGACCTCATTTTTCTTCTGATCCCTAAATGCTTACGACCCCAAAGCTTGTGGTGCCTGAACTGACAGATACATTCTCCAAGTAATTTCCATAATTCTTGCTGCCACTAACACTGGTTACCCAAAGTCAGTTGCAGATGACGGTTTAATGATAATGGCTTTATGTTTATATATCATCTGTGATAATGTGCCTATTCTCCTTAAATTCAATCCTTGTAAAAGGGGCACTTTAATGTATGCAGCCACAGACCAAAATGATAGTAATTTTCCCTTTGAGCTGCAATGGTTTAGTAAACAATTACATTTCAATTAAAGAGGGGTGATCACGCCGAGGAAGTGCCATTCCCCTCTCCACATAATACAGGAACATAAATTCTCCAAAGTCAAATCATTATAATATAATTTACATGACCGCTTTCAAAAAAAAAATTAAAATGGAAAATAGAGTGTATTATGCACAGGCAAAAACTTGGGAAAAAAAATCCTTCAATATCTTGTCCACAGCAGCTTGAACTGGGATCCCATTATTTAGGATTATGTTCAGTGAAGAGGAATGGCAGAAGGGCTCTTCACTTTCATCTCTCCAGGAGTTTCCATTTACTGCCATTAGTATTTAATACTTCATTTATCAAGGATTAAAACCAGGATAGATGGAGGAATGCCATAAGAGCAGCATATGATGAATCACTGCAAATTCAGCTGTGTACTGAGCCCAAATAGGCAGAAAAACTGCAGGAAAACAAGTTCACATTACAAGGAGAAGAAAAACTGTGCTCTGGTGTGGGTTTGGGGGATTTTTGGAGCCAATGTGGCTTCAACCAGAAGAAGCACTGAAGTGTTTCTGGTGTTGCTGAAAAGCAAATGATTAATGCTAGAATTGAGGATTAAAGGTCTGGAGAAAGAAATCCTAAATTCTGTCTAGTAAAAGACAGAATACAGATGCTTCCTCAAGCTTTTTGGCAATTTGGCCTTTGCTTGGCCTGGGATAGGTCCCTAGAAAACGGAGTCAATCGGGCTCTAACAGAAGGAGTCAATAGATGGCAGTGCTTGATGGGATGGGAGCGAGTCCTCCCCAGGGCGCCTCAGCAAATCCGCCCCTGCACCGCTTCCCTGCAAGGTGGGCACAGGGAGGGATTTAACCGGCACTCAGCAGCCTTTCCCAGCTTCTGCTCCCTGAGTTTGATAAAACACCCCACAAATTTCGGGGTTAACCCATCTCACACCTCGAGCAATTGGGATTCAACGCAGAGAGGCAAAATGCGTCTCTGGATTCTCCTAAAAGCAAGGCTTTAACCACAGCCATGGAGGAGGGACACGTTGGTGTCTCCAGCTCTGCAGCATCACCAGCTGCTGCCAGACGCCCACTGGAAGTGGAGACTAAAATCTGTCTGAGAGCAGGCTCAGAACAAGGGACCTCAGCTCTGACCACTTGGGTTGGAGCTCCGAATTCCTCATTCTACATCAGCTCATACAGAGCTCTGAGAGCACAGAAGTGAAGGGAGGGATTTACATGGAAAATAATTATTGTACAGCATGGGATAACCAGGACTACGGGAGATTTTTCCAAGTTTAAGAAGCTTCATTAAAATTTCTTTTAGGAGCAGGGGTAAGAACAGTTAAGTCACATATTAAGATACAGAAATCTTAAGACGTGATTTTCAAGGTTATTCTCTATAATTCAAAAACTACCAGGAGCTCTTGTTTTCGAAAACCACAGTGCTCAATTAACTGTAACCTGCCCGCCTGGCAAGCTCCCAAGGGAAGTTCCCAAATTTCCACCCTAGTTTGCTCTAGTTTTGAAATGCAAGAAAGCAACTGGGAGTGCAACACTGCCAAAATAGCTGAGTCCAATGGCTCCTGAGCTTCCCAGGCCCTTGGAGACTCAACAGCAGAAGGATGGAGATGTCAGGGAAGAACAATCAGCTGTAAAATACGAAAAGCTTACAATTTCCAAACCTACAACAGAAGGCTCAAAAGTAATAATCCCATTACCACTAAACTAAGGCACTAATTACTATTCCCAGTGGCTGGAGTGGACTGACTGCTAATGTTCCTCTGGTTAATGAAGGAAGGTGAGGGAGAATATATTTCTAAAGTCAGACATCTGCTGAAGGCTGGGCGGCCGCACCAACTGTACCTAATGAAGCCATTCATATTAATGCACTGACACTGGAGGGGGAGCAGGGGAGAAATGAGATGAGGGTGGATTTTAACTCAGAGAAGACAAATGTCGTGTATTACCCGTGTGATGGCTGCCCTTATTTAATCCACGCTGAGTAACAGAGCTGCTCAAAGCAGGGAACTGCTTCCCACCTCAGCTGTTCCACCACCAAGGGCTGACCTGCTCAAAGCTGGAACAGCTTCTCTAAAAACCCAAAAAAGCAGGATGTATGCCATTGGAAAGGAATAAACAGCTTTTTATTTTCTTTGACTACAGGGACACCAAGAAAAATATTCCCAAATCCTCTGCCTTGTGAAGAACACAGATTTTCCCATCGTGTTTTGCCATTTTCCCCAAGTTTAGTTGTTCAAGGTTCAAGGATACTCAATTCACTGACATCAATAGGTTCTGATGGCTGGAAGAACAATTTATAGAACTACAATAAACTCCTTGTCCAAACTGCTAATCATGACTCATTCACCAGTGCAAATGTTCTCAGGTGAACTGGGTGTGCTCAGATTTTTTTTTTTTCCCAGATTGCACCATTGTCTTTCCTTTGAAATTCTGGTTCTGCCTCCCTGGGTTTGGTAAGCAGCAGCTGAGTCTGTAAAGAAGGTGTGGCCTGCAGAGAAAACCTCTACGGAGCAAACCTGCTCCGGGACCATTTGTGTTTTGTCTGATTAAAAATAGCTGCATGCAAGCTGAGAGCCAGCCCAGACACCTGATGTGTGCATGGGAGTGGGGAGGGGAGTCTGCTCAGGCTCCTCACACTGCACGGACACTGGGCAGTGGCAGAGCCAGGGCTCAGCACTGACCGATGCCGTTCCTGGGGTCCCTGCTCCCATCTGTCACTGGACACAGCAGTGCCCTTCTCCTGCAGCACCAAGACCACTGCTACCCATGTTAGTGAACAACCAGTGACATCTCAAAGCACAGAGACTGAAGCCAGGGAAGAAGTGGATGGCTCCTCCAGGCTCCTGCTGGGACAGGATCCCAGGCTCTGGGCAATCCCAGCTTGGCAGGTGTCCCGTGAGTTAATGACAGGCTCCTCTAGAGGGTATTTTCTCTCTGTAGGAGTGTGAGCACACACTGTACAGCTGCAGACAGGTAAATACACCCAGGACTCACCAAGGAAACCTCTCCAGGAAAGTCTCCCGAGTGAAACAACTTACCCAAACTGCTCCAGCCTCCATCCAAACCCTACAGCTCCACCAGGACACATCTGACAGCTGCTTGCTGCTGACAGTATCTCACAGCAGCCCATCTCCCTACAAACAAGCAACCACCCAGCTTCACATGCAGCACTTCTTCTCTCAGGGTGAGCAAGCTCCTGTCCCCTCTGGCAGCCCCCCAGGCCACTCATTAGGATCCCACAGCACTCCTGAGGAGGGGAGACACTGACCGTGACCCGGAAGGGCGTGGTGGCCGCGGGCTCCATGGTGGGGTTCTTCTCCGAGATGCCGCTGGGCATGCTGCGCCTCTGCCCGCAGCGCTCCGGGGGGGACTCTGGGGGGACAGAGAACAAGGGACGGTTACAAAGCCAGCAGCACAGGGACAGCACGGGGACAGCACGGGGACAGCACGGGGACAGCCCAGGAACACCAGCAGGCCGTCCTCGCCAATGAGCCAGCACGACGACCCCACGGTCCCCGAGCTGCCTGGAACAACATTCCATCAGCAAGACTCTCACCTTCAACAATTAGCATTTTTTATACAACTGTAAGCTTCAGATAATGCCTGACAGGTTGGCATTATCATTATTTCCAGTCTGCAGATGAGTAAACAGAACTGTAGTGAGATGAGTGAGAATTACATGCAAAGTACAGATCCGTGCGCTCGTGGATCTGATCCTCCTGGGGAAACTGCTAATGGGGTTAGAGGCACAGGATGCTTAAGTTACCTCTCTAATTCCTCTAGCAATTTGCTTTGGAACCAGGAAAAAATCATTAAATCCTGCTTTTGCTAAAGTATAAAGTGAGGATAGGAATACTTACCTCCTTCCCCATCGGCGAGGAAGGGAGGGGGCTGAAAAGGCAAAATTAACAACTATGCCAAACACTGAGGAGATTTAGAAAGATGTCGGGACAGGTCAGCTACGGCATTGTAAGGTGGTGTTTCCTCAGTTCACAAACCCTCTTTGAAAGCACCACAGAACTCAGAAAAATAGATTTATTTCCAAGCTGCCATTCAGTGACGCTCAGACCTTGTAACAAGCTTCTCTTCCCAAAACCATTCCAGAGTCCTCCTTAGCCAAGCATTTCCATGGAGGTTGTCTCCTCAGCAAGGTTCTGCCCTTGCCAAAGTCTGAGATCTGTAAGAAACAGCTAACACCAGCAATTCCACCCAACAATTCCTGAATATCTTAAACTATTCCAAAAGAACAGATTGAGATTCCAGCCATGGATGGGTGAGGTGCCGGCTCAGTGACATCTCCCTTGGTTGCCACGTAACCTGTGTGAAACTCAGCCAGCCCAAATCTGCAGCTCACTGCCTCCCAACTTCCTGCCGAGCCTTCCAATGTCTGGGGCACTTTCTCTGCAGAAGGCTGCACTTTGAATCTCAAGCAGTAAAACCCTTTGGTGTCATGTCCTCTCAGAAGATTCAGGCTCCCACCCCATTCCTTTGAGCTTTCTTTTGGTTTTGGACTGTCATAAAGAAACTACTTGATTACAGCGTTTTGAAAGTGAGCTCGAGATGACAACTGAAGAAGCTGCTTTGCATTTTCCTCATGACCGGAAAAATCAACATTGTTTAAAGCATTTCTCACACACCTGGCTGGAAAACAGGAATGATGGCATTATGTGAAAGGCAGCTACAAGAAATTACTTTCCCCATGTGCTCCCCAGCCCCAAACACTGCTCAGCACTGAGGGAAAGCACCTGTATGGGGGTAACAGCCCCCTGACTTTGCTTCTGACTTCATCATTAAAATATATCCCAAACATGTCAGTTTGACCCAGGCCAAACACAGAGCTGGATTAGCACCTAAACTCTGCTATAATTATTAAACTTATGGTTCATGAAATGTTTGGAGTCAAATCTCCATTTTAGCTTCGTTTAAGCACCGTGGGTTTCACTGCAGGAGAGACATGTTACAAAACCCTCTGTAAGAAACCAGAAATAACCAGAAGGAGGGGTGGATGTGGGTGTTGGGGGGGGATGTGGGGGGAGCTGTTTGTTTTAAAGGTTAATAAAAATAGCTTACAGGTAAATTAGTAACTCTAGGAATGTACAGCAGAACAGCTTTACATGGTGAACAGCATGAATATATAAAGGTTTAAGTGCCCTTTTTACTTCCTCAGGGCTGGAGGTACCATCTCAGGCCGGGTCACTCTGCCCAGGGCCTGGCACCAGCCACGCTGCCACAGCAAGCCCAGGGCCGTGGAAAAGGGCACTGCAAGCCCATAATAAAACCTCTCCACAGTCACTAGAGGCTGAGAAAGAAATGCCTTAATTCAGAGCAGATATTTGGGTTAGGCACCGGACACAGTCCCACCCTGCCATGGACAGTTACACACTGGAACCGATGGTCAGAGAGGGAGAGCTCTCCCTGCCAGACGAGGCTCAGAGACAGTGGGACTCCTTCCCTCCCCTCTCCTGGGGTACACTAAGTATCTCCTGAAATCCTTTCCAGCCTTATTTTTCTGTGATTTCTGACAAATTTGCCCATTTGTGCATAAAATTAGCAAGAGATCAGATTCAGTGTCCGATTTCAGCCTTTTCTTTCCAACCTCTCCTGAACTTCCACCTCTGTCTGGACAGACTCGATGGCAGCTCTGCGTCACCTCTCAACAGCACAGAGAGCCCAGGGCTCAACCACGTTATACAACACAGGAGAGAGAGAAACAAACAACAGGGCTTCCTGCTTCTCCAAATATTTACAGAAGGCTGCAATGTTTTGTTTCCCCCTGTGCAGAGTAAGATCTTCAAAGAGAAACTTCCTTGAAATTATCAAGCCCCTGAAAGCTCTCCCAGGTTATCCCACACAGCTCGGCCAACACATTGCTGGCTGTGGAAGGCACCAGGAGGTTTTTAAGTTGAATGTATCCCACTGCCAAGAGGACACACAGCACTGCAAACACTGCACATTAAATTAGGACCTCGGGCTTATGAGTATTTCTGAAACTCTTTCTGTACAGTAATAAACACATTTGGTTTGTTAACTAATTCAAGGCACTGGAACTGACAGAATCATTAATCCTCACTCCACTCTTGCGTGCCTGTTTTTCATGCTGTGGAATCGTTATGGAGCAGCACAACAATCCCCCAAGGCTCCGGTGCAGCAGCAGAACAGGCTGTGAGCAGCTCCTGGCACCCAAACTCTTGTTTAACCCACCCAACATCACTGCCTCCTCTGACTCCACTTCTCAGACTCTGCTCCAAGCAGGGTATGTGTAACAAACACACAAACAACTATTACTGATGTTTACTTTTTCACTTAGCAAGTGAGGTGTTCTTACATTTGCATTACTTGCTCCTGTGAATCCCAACCAGTCCAAGAGATCATCAGGATTATGCTCTCATTATGGAGAATAAAACACATTAACTCTTGTTTGTTCATCTCTCTTCACGCTCCCCCCCTCACACAATTCCAGGGATCAGCCAGTGGAAGAGAGCGTGAACAAAAGCAAAGAAGGAAGGAATAACAACAAGCAGGCACTTCCCAGCAAGTTGATTTCCTGATAAGAACCTGCTCCAGCTCCAAACAAGAAAGGGACGCCCAAGCCGAGTGCTGGGACAGAAGTCAGCGAGGAGAAATCGTCTCCCTGAACTCACCACAAGGAAGCCGTGCTGGTGAGCAGCGCACATGCCATGGCACTCGGAACGAGCCGGGACTGAGAGAAGGAGAGGTGATGACTTCATCAGAGGCAGCAAGAAAGGGAAGTATGACCGGAATGCCAGAGCAGGCAGCAGCACCGGGAGACGCGGCAGGAGCGCAGGTTCCTGCTCCGACCGCCGGGACGTGCCTACGGAAAGGAGACTTTGGAGCACAATAAAACTTCACCAGATCGGCTGGAGGTGATGCAGGTAACCAGGAGCTCTCCAGAACCAAGAGCCGCTGGGAAAGGTCCCGCAGGCAGCCCCGAGAGGTCAGGCTGCTCCCGAGCTCGGCACCGAGCCGCCAGCGGGGCCGAGCTCCTCCCTGTCCTGCCCCGCCGGGCACTGCCCGGCACCGCAGGTGCCCCAGCGCCTGCCAGGGTGGAGTTTCTGTGAAACCAGAGCGAACAGGAATTACCGGTCTCCCGCTCGTACAATTACAGGCCGTGAATTAATTTTATTGCTTAATGAATTTAGGTGTTATTCCTCTAATTTCTGCATTATCTAATAAGTCGTTATTACAAACCCGAGAGAGGAGAGGAGGAGGCACGGTGACAGTGATTTAACATGGCTCACGGTAGCATTTACGAATGAAGAACAATCCCTGGAGAACAGGTATCTGTAGTGTCTGTGAGATTCCAGATACTCAGGAGAGGCTGCAGAAAAATCTACATTTCAGACAGCTTTGCGTGGCCACAGGAGCCCAGGAGAAAAGATGGATCTTTAGTCTGAATCCAAATGGGGAATTAGAAGGGAATAGAGGCACTTTTTAAAAGCGGAATAGACGACGACAGAAAATAATAAACACTGAGCTGAGCCAACTTTCCTCTTCACAAGGCGTGAAGAACTTTGAGTGGGAAGAGAGATGCCAAAAAGTCTGATTTCCAGTGACAAAGAAGCTTGCGAGGTTGTGAAAGGCCTTCCTGCTCCCATCAGCTGGCCCAGGAATTCAGGTGCAGGGCCACCTTCGTGGTTCAGTTACCTGCAGAAATATTTCTTGGAATGTATCACCCAAAGCCCTGGTGATCCACAGCGAATTCCAGCTGATTCCTTACGCAATATTATAACCATACAAAATTAATTAAAAGCCAAACCCTTATTAGGCAATAAAAGCAACTCTTAAATGAAAATGGTCACGAAGCAGAGGTTTAGGGCAGGTGCCGGTGCCCTCTGAACAAGCAGACCCCTCTGAAAGCAAAGCTAACGAGCACAGAGAGGGTGTTCTCCAGGCTAAGGGAAGCTGCGTCACCCTCACTTCTTATGGTAGAATAAAATGATTTCTTTTTGCATCTTAGAATCTCTGGCTTAAACATTCATAAACTTCCATAAAGCCCAGCAATCCTCCTGGCTGTACCCACAACTCTTCCACATCAGAACCACTGATTTAATCCCCACTCATTTCATGCTCCAAGCAGAAATAGTTTCACATTTTCTCATGCTCTCATGACCTTTCCAGACAATTAAGGACACTGTTTACAGAACTACAGCTTGTAAAAAACCCTCTCCCTTATCTAACTGTTTACATACAGAACAAAAAAATAAATTTGGATCATCACTTGCCTTCTGGGCTACACTCTGACACAAAATACTTCGAATTAAACAACTGATTCTATGCCTATAGTTAATGCTCCCCACGGTGACTACACCAAACGGATCCAGCCTCTTACCAGCACCTTTGTTTCCCCCACAGGTGACTTCAGTGTTACAAAAGCATCACATTCAGTGTGTCTTTGACTCAACTGTGCCCCTGCCTAAAAGCATCAAAAGGCACCTGAAGCAGCACTTAGAGCCACACAATTCTCTGCAGCTCTAAGAAAGGTGGCTGGGACAGTTGTGTGAACTGAAGAGCCTTGTTAGAAGTGGCTGGAACACAGAAAACAAATCCCAGAAAACATCAGAGCACGCTGGTTCCCTCAGCTAAAATCTATTACCATCTTCTCTCAAAGGGGGCCTAAGGCCTCCTGAAAGAAGAGCTTTTTCTTTGTTAAATAAGGATTTGGAGTGACACTGACCTTTGCCACGGCACGCTGTGCACTTTAATGGATCTCCCCTCATCTCTGTGTCAGGCTCCTGGATATCATGGATTTAATATTCCTCATCCTGCTCCTGAGCCAGTGCTATTAATGGCTCTTGAATCTAGTACTGAAAAAAGCTCTGCTATTTTTCTGAGTACTTGATATGTATCTATTCCTCTATTTTCTCTATTACCCACTAAAAGAACTCTTTTCCCAGCAGCTGCCACTGTGCTTTTTGATGTGTGCAAGCAGCAAAGACCCTTCTCTCGCCTTTCTGCGGGCTCCGGCTGCCTGGTGCCGCAGCCCCTTCTCTCCTGGAAAGCTCGGGTGGGATTTCCATGCCCCGAAGCCGGGATAAGCTGCAGTGCCCTCTCCAGCAGCGGGATGTGCGCGCCGGCCGCAATCCCAGTGCCTCACTAGATGGAGCTGGCGGCCCTTGGCTGGCCAAGCGCTCCCAGCCCCGACCCAGCGGCAGCGCTGGGAACTCTCCAGGTGAGCGCTGGCTGCTGGGTCAGTTGATGGTCAGTGGAGTTAGGAGCGCTTTCCCTGCGCTTTCCCTGCTGTGGAGCCATCCCAGCACAGCCGGGCACTCAGCTCCCCTCTGCCCGGGCACTCTGACACACACCCAGGGCAAGCCCTGCCCCCAGAAATCCAGGGGGAACACATCCTTTACCTGAGGAGACGGATTAAATGTATTTGTCAAGGAAAAATCCCTCTCCAAGGGCAAAAGGGAAGGAAGAGAATAGCACTAATGGGAAGGGAAAGCTGAGGTAATCCTCACTGTGAGGAGTCTGAAAATACTCACAGCAACTTCTGAGTGCTACAAACCTGGAAACCAGATCAGATCCGTGTGCACAAGGCACAGCTGCAGATCCCCAGACCCGGTGCCAGGGAGAGAATGTAACACATCCAGAAAATGATCCTCCCTTTCTAAAGATAAACATCAAATCATGCTGATTGAGCAGCCTGTAGAACAAACCCCATTTTACTGTCTGGTATTTTTTAACTAGATATATGTATATATATTTGGTATTTTTATTCTTTCTTTATTAGTCTCTGAAATAAAATATGTATGATATTTATCTTTCTCTGCTATGATATCCACAGAACAAATTCCTCCTCTGCTA
Source organism: Callaeas wilsoni (assembly GCA_013398955.1). Classification (NCBI taxonomy): domain Eukaryota; kingdom Metazoa; phylum Chordata; class Aves; order Passeriformes; family Callaeidae; genus Callaeas; species Callaeas wilsoni. The sequence continues at coordinate 19,798 of VWPU01006866.1, forward strand.
ACGGCATATCATTAGGAGCCTTTTCTCCAGGGTGAAATTGAAATCAAGCTCAGACTTAAAAAATACATCAGAAAAAGCTGAAATTCTATCCTGGTTGGGGGCCAGATCGTGGCGACTGCCAATACCCTGGTTAAAGTGGAAAGGATGATAAAGCGAAGTGGAACATCAGCTTCCTCCCATGTGATGATAAAGACAAGCAACACGGAGTGTGGAGAACAAGGAGTCAGCTCTGGGGAGATTTAAATTAGGCTCATCCATCATGCCGAACCTTCCTGCAAAGATTCTGCTCTGTCACCACGCGCTTTCTTGCAGCACTTTATCCACAGAGGCAATCCGAGGGCAAGGAGAAACTTCCACACTCTGCAATTCCCGTCCCCGGCAGCTGGAGGTGTCACCTGGACACGCCACCCAGGACAGGGCTGCTCTGTCCCCCACAGGTGGCCCGGACAGCTGAGCTCCCGAGCAGGCCACAACAGCTCCCTGCACATGAAACACCCTCAGGAGAAATGAAAACTTCACACAGTTTCATTCCCAGGCCATTTTTCCAGCCGTGTGTGGTGGCTGCTGGAACAGGTCTGTACTGGTAAAATGCAAATTAAATAAATAAATACTTAATTTATAAGCATGATTCATCAGAGGTTTCATCTTCTACAGCAAAGAAACAGATGTTCTACTGATGGCACTTCATTAGAGAGATAAATGGGGTCACACACGTATCTCTGTTCACATCCATCTGCATAATAGACCAAACATTAAGATCTGAATTTCACATGGTGCATGTGGCTCTCAGAGCAGCCTCAGAGAGCCTCAATGCCCAGAGCCAACTCGCCCACCTCGGACTGCCTTAACAGCCGAGGAACTTGAACTCTGCTCAGGAAAGCAGAAGGCTGGGATTTAACACTGGCTGTTTAGGAGACAGCTGTGTTGGAAACACAGAAGAATACTGGGGTTTAGGTAACTCGATAGCAGTGATTTTTGGTAGGTACCCACCAAAAGATGGTATCTGTCATGAGGCAGCAGCTCAAAGCAGCAGTGACACTGCTCTTCCTGCAGTTCCAGGTAGGGAGGGCTAGGATTGGGGATAGGGTTAGGGATGGCTGAGAGGGCTTTTCTGGTTTTCCAAATGTTTATGCAGGAGGCCTCAGAGTTCCCCTAGCAAACAGAAACAAGTCTCCTGCACTTTGATTTGCATTAATAGAAGATAATGCTTATAAAAGGAGTGTTATGTTTTCCACAGGCCGTGTGTGGATGTGAGTGTGCGCACAGGCAGCTGTGCCAGGTACAGCAGCTCTGCACACCTGGGCAATGCCCCCTGTGCCCAGAGCACTGCTGAGAACCCGTCCCTGCTCACTGCTGAGAACCC
>VWPU01006866.1:21310-39738 GCA_013398955.1 Callaeas wilsoni
CACTGCTGAGAACCCGTCCCTGCTCACTGCTGAGAACCCGTCCCTGCTCACTGCTGAGAACCCATCCCTGCTCACTGCTGAGAACCCATCCATCTCTCCTCCGGCTGCTCAGGCTCTCTTAGCAATTGTTTCGCTATTAGAAATTGTGGAATGTAAATCCTAATTTATTGTGACTGATCCTTTTATTTCCTCTGGGGGTTGGTGGGTATTTCTGCTCCTCTCCCACAGACCTGCTCTGCAAACACTCGCAGGTGGCAGCTGCACACACTCACTCTGCAGTTTTCAAGCAAACAACACCAGTGCCAAGGAGAGACAAGAAACATTAAAAACCAGTCGTGTTTTCACTTCCCAACCTATTTTTGAAACAGGAGGGAGCAGGAGGATGTTCTTACCTACACCAACACTGACATTTGCATTTTCCATCCTAAAAAATATGCCAGATCAGTGCTGGAATTCCTCCCTCCACTGCTGCCCTGCAGTCACTCCGAGGAGCAAATGGGCACTTGAACAGCAACAGTGCAGCCCTGCAGAACAATTCAGCAATTTAGTGACCAACATTCACCCTCCTGGGGAGGTTAAAGCACCCCACGCCACTCTCTGAAATTTTATTTTGGTGTTCACCCAAATTTCAGTTGATCCTAGAAGCAGTTATGTAAATGAACACCAAATGTTCTCACTTCAAACACACCAGCCCCATCAAAATGTGTTCTTGTCTAAGGGTATAAAGGTAATAATTGGTAACCTTTGACTGCTAAAAATGTAAAGGGAAAATATCTTTCATTTAAAACTTGCTCGTTTGGTTACCATGGACACTGCTTAATCATGAAGGATGACTATTACTTGTTCCTATAGAAACCAAGAAGCTTAAGAAGCATCCTGTAATTTAATGCCAGACACCAAATTTTACATCAGTCCACCTATTACCACATTTGGGTACTTCAGAACAAGCCCAGGCTTGATCTCTGACTCTAAAAGAAATTCAGTGATGCAGAAATGCTGTAAGAAATCAAAAATATGAGCACATAAGGTACAAAAGAAACTTGCACTTCACACAAATTGGTTTCTTCAAAAGGAAACATTAAGTGCTCAGCATCTGAGGATTCCTCTTTCAGTGCAAATGTTAATGAAGCAAAACTTTGGTCGTCTTTATTCCTGTCAGTGTTCTCCAAGTTCATACAATTGCAGGGCATGTTCTTCCTCCCATTGAATGCTTCAATGCTCAGCTTAAGATGAACTTCTGGAGCAATGTGAGAGGCTGGGATTCCTAATGAACCTCTGGGAACCGCTCGTGGTCCCAGCCTGGCTCTCCAAACCAAACCTACAATAAAAACATGCCCCTCATGCAAGGAAAAAACCAATGGACAGCACAAACCTTCCAAATTCAGGCCATGTGTTGCTCTAACCAGTCTTTTAGAGTTTCTGCTTATTAATAAAACCACAGCACTTGTCTGGCATTGCTCATCACCTCAAAGCTTTACCTTCAGCACCGAAGAAACAGAGTCAGAATCTCTCTCTCGTCTAGGTCTGGGGGAAAAAGGCTCCCAGAAATTACCTGTGGCTGACACTGTTCCTTGACCCTCACTGGCTCTAGTCGGGGAATGGATTCACAGTTCTCAAAAAGCCATCAATTTTTACATTCTCTGATTCTCAAAGAGGCCTGAGGGAACTCAGCATAAAAGCCTGACCCCGAGGCTGCACAAACCAGTGACAGGAGTAGGGAGTTCTGGGGCTTGTGCACCTTTTTTAATAAGCAAACACACAAACAATTAGTGTCTAACTCTGAAATATTCTCTGGAGTGTTGCAAAGGAAAGCAAACTCCCCTCAGTAGTGTCTGAGCTGAAAAAAGCAAAACCGATAAAGCCCAAATGAGAACGTTCCCTGACCCAGCTCGTTCCCATCTCTATTGAGAGCAGAGTGAATTAAAGGATTAGAGAGTGCCTTCAGCGCAATAACTTAGGGGATTAGTGGCACACTAGAAGACCTTCAAGGGAAATACAGGTTTAAAAGCTTTAAAAGGCAGCTCTGTGTCTAAATTGTTTGGACTGCCACAGCTGTAAGGAGACAAACTTACTCTAATACATGAGTGATCATGAAAAGTCTGCTGAAACCCCTCAAAGCATGTTTTTGGAAGCCATTCTAGTTTGGAGGCAGACCAGGGTTTTTAACCTCTTTCTCATTTATTACCTACGGCTTGCAGATAAAAACTCCTTCCACATTACTCGAGAGCGAATCTGCTACTCATTTCCTTTCAGAGCAGCCAGCCCCTCGTAGGAACACTGTCAGGGGAAAAGGAGCGGACTGCCAGGAGGAGAGGGCTGCAAACAGAGATAAAGGCAAGATGAGCAAAAAGTGACAGTGCTCCTCAGAGATTCCCACTGGGGTTTCCCAGGGGAACTTTTACAACTCGATTCAGTTTTGATCTCGTAGGAATTTCTCACAGAGAACACTCGCTGAGTGTGGATGTTCCTGCATTTCTGGCGTGTCTGGAGGAGGTGGGGCAGGTCAGGGTTTGCTGTAGGAGTAAAGGGAGTCCAGGCACCGCTGCCACCTCGTTCCTGCTGAAGGGTCAGTCCAATAAATTTGCCTCCGACAAATTCACTCTAAATTTTTGCTTATTAAAGGGATTCTGAGATTTAAGCATTGTTTAATATCAAAACAATTGCAGAATTCCTCCATCACGCACCACTTCCCAAGTCATTAAATTTGGTCTCGATTTTTACTAGACAATGAAGCATTGAACAAACACAGCAAAGTCTCAGCTGGAGCACTGGTGCTAAAAATAGCACAGCTGCCAGTGAGTATTTCCCATAAACAGCACAGCTTAAAACATTTTGCATATCTTTTCTATGGGCATCTGTCAGCCATGCTGTTAAAATTTCAATGAAAGACTGCAAGACTTCTGTGGCGAAACAGAAAATGCCACAAAAGAGACTTGAAAAACAAAGCAATGATCATTAAAAAGTGCAAAGCAGGAAGGTCTCCTTTTCCTGGCATTTAAAAGACACCACCCTTGGAAAAAAAAAAACAAGCCTATTGCTAATATTTATTCCTGGGCTCCTCACTTGTCTGCTCCCAGCCTTTAAATGAAAAACAAAGTCCTGCAGAGGTGGAAAGGGAGAAATTCCACATGGCATTCCTTGTCCAACATCACTTTTTGTTAACGTGCTGCAGAACAGATTTTCAGCTAGGAAAGATTAGTGAGAGGTGAGTGCAATTTCAGTTGGCTTCAAATATAATAAAACCTCCTTAGTTGTTATGTCACTCTGGGACATGCTGGGACAATTTTCCAGTCGCTGCTTCCCTTGTCCCAAGTGAGTGCCTGAACTTCCAAGGTATTGATTATTTGGGTATAAGCTGATCTCTCATTTATCACTTAAAAGGTTTTGATTTCATCAAACAGAGAGAGAAAGACTAAATTCCAGCTGTTTTCAACAGATGTGTATCTGAATAGCCTGTGCTGAGAAAAAAACCCAGCCTGACCTTGGCCTCCCAGCTCAGTGTTTGGTGCACTGAAATTCTGGGTTTTGCTGAAGATCAGACAGTTTTCTCTTCACAGCAGCCATCAAAGGGAAGGAAGAAGAAAGCCTGTTTAATAAAAATCCTTTTCATAGAACACCTTGAAAAGCATCTGTGATAAACAGAACTCAGAGCAAGACATTTATGTGCGAGGCTGACAAAGGCAGAAGTATCAGGAACATGAAACCTTCAAGATCAGGAACTCCAGTGTTCTCAAATTCTCAGGGCTTTGATGCCAACTGATTGCCTGCAGAGTTTTACACAAGGAAGCCCTGAAGCCAAAGCTGCATTTGGCTCAGAGATGGGACTGTGAATGGAGCACCCATGAGTGGTTCCTATCAGCAAAGGGAATTTTCAGAACACTTCCCCTCGACCCCCATTCCTTCATCGTGCCCATGAGTAAGGAGAAGCAGGCAGACCGTGAAGAAAGCCAGGGACTCAAATGCAACCACAAGCAGGTGCTGCTGTCACCGAAAATTTTCCTTCTCCCCCCTCTGCCTCCCAAGTACCTTCCACTACATCAGATGGATCACCTGGGAGTAATTATAATTACTGCCATGATTCCTCCCACAGTCCCACACATCTCCGAGCTGAACAGATGGTCCAGGGCTTCTGCAGGTAGTTTTTTTATCTAACTAATGTTTACCTGCAGCATGTCCTGACTCTCTCTGGAGAGCAGAGCCAGGGGTTTCAGGCACTGTCCTCGTTCCAGCAGAGATTAACAGTGCAGTGAAGCCAGTCTGCTTTGCCCACTCTCCAACAGCCGTGGTTTACAGAGCTGGAGGCAGGATCCCGTCAGCCTCCTCAGGGCAGCCTTCCCCTCCTGCTCGGCTCTGCCCTCCCCACCAGTTTCACTGCTCAGATATTCCAGCCTGGGCCTCCCAAGGGGACGGAGTGACAAACACACCGAAACGTGATGAATGTGTTAAAGGCACCAGGGCTGACCAGAGAGCTCCAGAACAGAGGATGCCATCACATGAACCATTGAACAAGCTGCTGTCACTGCCAACAGCTCAAAGTCCTGGACATTTTTCCGCACACTGCAGCAGATTGGCTCCATCTGGAGTCTCAATACAAAGCTCTCCCCTCCTTCCCTCAGATCCTTGCACAGAAATGCAAACTGTGCTCACTGTGCCCAGCTGAAAGCACCACAGCAGCACTTTCCTGAGGGAGTGGCTCTCTCTGTACCTCAGGAAGCAAAAGCCATTTCCCAAACTGTGTCCCAGCCCTCACAGAGCTGTTACCCCAGCCTGACTTTTCCTGCTGATCCTGGGGCAGGATGGGCTCTGTCCCTCCGTCCCCACCAGGGGCTGGCGGCAGCAGCATTGGCAGAAGGGCAGGCGTGGCTGGGTGGCATTGCCACTGGGGGGAGAGTGGGCTGTGGCAGTAGATACATACAGGTTTTTGAACACAACTCCTGTGTGTTCAGAGCCTGATGGATATAAAGCAGAGGGGGCTGGAAGAGGGCTCTGACTCACAGCAAAGGCAGCACCTCGGTCTGCTGGGCGCTCCAGCCTCAGCTCCAGCACCAGGCATTCATCATCTGGGATGGATGGAGCAGGGAGTGGTCCCACATGGGGACACGATCCCGTGCCAGCAGAGATCTCCTCCTCCCTGGTAAATGTGTAAGGATTGCCCGACCCCCAGCAGGCTCCCTGTCCAAAAGCATGCTGAGCATCTGCTGAAGTGACATCCCTTGGAAAAGACCAACTTCCAGGTACCACTGCTCCTCCAGCGGAGCCACAGGCTCACCTGGGGATCTTGGCAAAGGGTCTGGAGACTGCAGAGTGCAAGAACTGCCAAGAGGATGTCTGGGAAACACACACGTGGCAAACCAGACACTGCCAATTGCTGTGAAGTGACTCCAACGTGCCCGAATTTATGGCAACCTCCCACGAAGGACTCCTGATCTCTGAGTATCCCAGGCAGAGGCAGCAAACTCCACTGCGGACCAGCCTTTGAGGAGGGGGCCCTCAGCCCCCTCCTTCCTCCAGACTTGCAGGGTTTGGAATTCAACATTACATCACCCCCCAAAATCTAGAACCTCCTTCTGATGTCTGCATTTTCCACAGCCCTCAGGCCCCTACAGTTCATCAGCCTTCCAGTGGGAACAAAACTGTCAAGGGAAGAATTCCCGTTGCATTAATGCAGCACTTCCATCACCCTGCCCAGATGGCAGCGGCTCCAGCCTGGAGCAAGCCCCCCTCTGACCTGCTGGGTGGCCTGGCTGTGTGACACCACCACTGCACAACAAAAACACATCAAAAATAAAGAGAAAATTCTCATCCAGCCTTGCAAATCCCTTTCAGATCTACAGATAAGAGGAGCTCAGCTAGTGCTGAGAGGCAGGAATCCCAGAGACAAACACAAAATACTCCAGGAGAGATCAACATCAACAAGACTTCAGCTGGTTCAAATCCAATTTCTTACAAACTTTCGGGCTGATTCCCATTTCCATCAAATCTGCCTATATATTCCTCGTGTTCCTGACAAATGATGCCATTAAGTTCACATTGGGTTACCTAAATGAAACTAAACACATTTAGTTTGTCACAGTAACTGAAATGACAGTAAAATATTTTGGTTTCGCACAGCACACAAATAAAGAGAGAAAGGGAACTGGGACATGTTTGGGAGTTTACAAACACTCCTCCCTGACAGGCAAAACAAGGAAAAAAGTCGTGCAGAGAAAACCACTGTCTGCTTAAAGGAAAAGCTGAAGCTCAGGGACTGATTTAGCTTCCTATTGTTTTCTCAGCAATGATTCAAAATCCTTAAAATCATCCTGAGTGCCAGGAAAAGAGGAAAGAGGACATTGCACTGAGCTAAACCTTGCAGTGCTAGAGTTGAGTTTAAAATCTGCTTCGTAAATCAGAATTAACTGCAGTGAGACAAGTCCAAGCCTGGATTTGCACAGACACCTGATGTAAAGTTGCAGTTGTGCTTTTTGTTCAAACACTAACAAGAAAAAAATGAATTATTTTCAGTTAATGGCTTTGATTATGCTCACAGCATGATAAATAAACCAGGACTGCCAGACTGGAGGGCAAACAAAACCCTCTCCCCTCCTTTCTAAAAAAAATTCAGTAGGGAAACACTCACAGACTCCCACTTTTTGGCTGCTTTAACGACAGGGAAAAAGAACCAATAAACGGTTATTTCACTCTAGAAGAGAAAGGCAGAATAGCTTGTTTTAAAAATGCAACTGGGTCAGGAGCTGCCTCCAGCAGAAGGAATGGGCTGCCTATGCCCTACAGAAACATCCCTCAGTGGACCTCCCTCCTGCTGATGAGGACAAATAGGCCCTTTTAGAGCAGGATTTTTAAAAGTGCAAAGTGATTTGGGGCTTCACATCCCACAGGTTTCTGCAATACCTTGGGAGCACAATCTTTAGGCTCTTTGGAAAATCCTACCCCTAAACTGTTCTCAGCTTTGTCATCTCAAGCCCCTGGTGACACTCGGCTCATGAAGAACAAGAAGTTCCAGCGACACATCTCCGCAGAGAGACGGCACCTCCTAAGCGCGGCTTTTCAAAGCTCCGAAAGCATCAATCAGGCCTCCAAACATCTCGGAAAAGCAGCTCCCTTAATGACACAAAGCGCAAAGCCGAGCGGCGGTTAGCGGCAAAGCCCGGGTTAGTGACAGCACGGGGGCTGTCGGAGCAGCCGCGCCTGGCCCGAGTCCCTCGCGCACTGACCTTGTGCAGAGCCCGAGGCGCTCCCGGGCCGCGGGGCCGCTGCCCTTCCTCGCCCGCCTCATCCTCACCTACCTACGGCGCTGCCTGGCAGCGGCTGGGCACCGGCAATTAGAGAGAACTGTGCAATTACCCCTGCTAAGCCTGCTCCGGCTGCGGGATCTGCTTCGCTGTCTCTGAAGTCGTGACCTCCGGAGCAGTCGGTAGTAGTAAGACGGTCTCCCAGAACTTTTCCTGCTGTTCATGGACATTTTTGGATCTATTTTACACACACACACATGCAGGCACAGGTTCGCTCTCCCCTCTGGCACAGGAGCAAAACGGTCCCAGCGCTTTAATGAACTGGAGGGTGGTTCTTTGGAGTGGAAAGGGAGAGGGGGGAAGAGGAACTCTTCACTTGACACATTTAAAAAGAAAAACAACAACAAGAAAACATAAAAGAGAGAGAGAGGGGAAAAATGCACGCGGCATCGGCGTGCATGTCTCAGCTGAGGGAGGACTCGCAGCGAGCAAGATAAACTGTGCTAACGACTCCTGCCCCCAAAAAGATAAGCCTGCTGGAGTAGGAATAGGAAACCGGAGTTGGCCTGGGCTCCTGAAACGTGAAGCATAGGCTGGAAGAAATCCTGGACTGGATCCTCTCCGCCAGACAGCACCGTCTGATCAAAGTGTCCCGGAACAATCCCCAGCCCGGCTCCGGCCGCTCTGCCCTGCCCCGAGCAGCAGCCCCGAGCAGCAGCTCATCGCCGGGAGGAGGCTGCGGCTCTGCTGCAGGAGGGATCTGGGGAAAGCTGCTTTGGGGAAGGGGATAATGATTTCCTGGCCATGGGACACATGTTAATAATCATCATGGAGCAAAAGCCCCGGAAAATAAAGTGAAATTTGAGAGGGGAAAACTTTAATTAGAAGTTGAATGAACAGAGCTCCAGACTCCCCTGGAGGCCCATTTCCTTTCAACATTCAAACTGAGTTATAGCACATCCCACAAATTAGAGAAAGGGCCTATTTACCATTTGGGTCCTGATGGCAGCGAAGATTCTGCCTCCGGCTCATATTGCTCCATAAAATTACATTTCAGTGGGCAGAATTAACACTTTCGGCCATGGAAGAAAATAAAACAAAATACATATATTAAACAGATAAAACATTTCACTCCACATTTACCGTTTCAAAAGGTAGAAGTGAATTGTCCAGAATCCTGCACCTAAGCTCCTTCCCTTGATGGCACAAAAACGACTCTGAAGGAAGAGTGACAGAAAACATTTCAGAGGCCCAGAATGGTGGCCAAGAACTTAACGCGTGGCTGCTGCTTCTCCCAGGCTGGCAGGTAATGGAGAAACCTCATCCGAGTGGGATGAGCTGCAAAACAACATCTGCACAATAACTCTGTGCTGTGTCCTCGGTTTGTCATTTTTCCCAGACTTCTGTGCAAATTTATCTTTGTGGTGTCTTATGGCCAGACACGGGCTTGGCTGTGGATGAGCCCCGTTCCCCTGTCGGCAGGAGCTTCAGCAGAAGCTGGAAAGCTTCCCTGGATTATCCTGTGCTGTACCTCCAGTAACAAGCGGCAGAAACTATTCCAACTCAGCAACCACACCCGGACAGAAGGCCCTTCCCCAGCACCAACCATCCTCCCCAGTTTTAGGATTTCACACGTTTCGGCAGTCATGGAAAACATCAGAATTCTACACAACCCATGTTTTCCTGTTTCCACCGAGAAGTAAACCCACGCCGGGTGTCAGCTGAGAGAGGCCCTTCCAGGAGGAAAACCCAAGTCTCGCTCTTCCCTGAAGTCCATGCCTGGTTTTGAGGCCACACGTGAGGAATTCGGCGGCAGCTTTCAGGCAGTGCAGGAATGAGCAGTCGGGAGGGCACCGACAAGTTCAGGTCAAGGAGGCAGATCCCAGCTGGACAGCGGAGGCTCCCCGGCCCGGGAGGGGGATGCTGCGCCCGGACCCCGCTCCGCGCCGCATCCCGCAGCACGGCCCGGCTCCAAGGAGAGCCTTCACCCACTGCACGTCTGCTCTCTTCTTCTTAGCCAGAATAATCTTCTTTTTCGTATTTGGGTACATAAAAGAAATAAAAAGACAGGGACAACTCTAACCATTTTCCAGATGACCAGAGACTCATCCTGTGCAGCTGATTCAATTCCCAAATGGAGCTGAGAACATCCAGAATAGAGTGATGGGAAAGGCTGGAAATCCTGAGGTTTGGTTAAAGATTTGCTGTAGATGAGAACCCAAACATTCAGGTGTCTCTCTGCAATTTTGTGTCATAATAACTGGGATGAAAGCTCTGAAAAGAGTCTTTTACAATTATGCTTTTATCACTAGAAATGTCTTTAAAACGGCCTATCCCATTTACTTTTGTCATTCCCAACAGCAAAAAAAAGAGACACTGATGGAAATGAAAGTTTAAACAAAATCATTTTAAAAGCTCACCCGAATTCAGATGATTTGAAAGGAGAAGATTTGATTTTGCTTAACTGGAGCCAAGTGACTCATGCTCAAAGCTCTGGGGATGTGGGAGAGACGGGTGCTGGGGATCTCCCCAAGCTCTGAGGGATTGTGAGGTGAGAATCCTCGGGGATTTTAATTTTTAACCAGGCTGGTACCTTCAGAAACACTCATACAGGTGACCACGAAGCAGGAGAAGTTAATGAGGGACTATAAACTATTCTGACAAGAGAAAGAAGCCCTATATAAAAGCATAAATAAATGGTTGGGAGTTGTGTTCCCGTTTCACCAGCTTGGCTCTGTCTCTCTCCCTTAACAACGTTTTTGAAGGCTTTAATTTCTGATGCTACAGAGCAGCAGGCAGGAAAATGAACAACCCACCTGGGGGGGATGTGACTGGGCTGCACCTTCCCAATTAAACCAACACTGCTCTGTTTCCTTCTTTCTTTACTACTTTATTTTCTTTTTGAAAGCCACACTCTGACACAAATGCTCTGTGTACAGCAGAATCTGCCACTCACAAACGCGGGATTATGAACTGCTGGGGAGGAAAGCTGACAGCATCAAATCTCTGTCTAAAATAACACATCCCAGCCTGGCTGCTCCCTCCAAAAGGCAGCTGGATGAGCTCGGTCACAGGGCTCTGCTGGGTCTTTCAGGAAGAAGAGCAATTGGAGATAAATGTAGCAGTGATTTTTGGGGTGTTAACTCCTCCTCCCCAGCACCGAACACAAACCTAACCCATGGAATTAAATGTAATTAAATACATGCCAGACTGTGTTAAAATATCCAGTCTGAGGCACTGCTGGGCTTTAGCACAGAACTCGGCACCCAGGGCTGACCTGGGTGTCACCCACTGCTGTCACCCTGCCCTTAAACCTTCCTAAACCCAGATCCCTTCAAATTCAAGGAACTCAAATTCCTTATTTTGAAGGCAAGAGTTTCTGTGCTCTGTCAGTGGGGTCCAGTCCAGCCCCAAACCCCGATTCAGACAGGTCTGAGGATGCCCTGACTTGTTCACACATGGAATTCACGGCTCTGAATTCAGGCTGCCTTCTGAGACAGCAGCTTCAGGGATTCCATTTCAGTTTCCCAGACTTCCTCCATAAAGAACTGAAGTTTTCAAAATTTAAACTTAACAAACAACAACCCCCTCAACTTTAACCAACCAAACAAGAAGTTTTGGCTTGACCAGCAGAGAGGAGTGGTGGGTATCAGCTTAATTTCTGATTTGCATTAGGCCAATGAACTGCAGACAGACCATAGAGAAACTGAATAAAAATCAGACTGCAACACCAATTTCCCTGTCACACGCAACCCCTCTTCCCCTGCAGAAGGATTATATTCCTCCTCACATCCGAGAGAAAAGGAGGAGGGGAAAACCTGTACAAAATATCTCTTTCACAACACAAGAGAAACAGTGTCACCAGCCCATTGCAGACTCAGCCCAGCGCACTCTGAGGCTGGAAGATTTCCAGGCTTTTTGCCTCGAGGCTGCCAGGGACACATCAGCTCATAAGCAGAGCAGAGAGGAAGGTAATTTCCTTTGTGTGAGGATAACTTAACTCTCAATTCAGCCATACCCACACCAAAATCTTCAGTGACTTATTTCTTTGAAGACGTATAAAGGAAAGTTTCGTACACACAATTAAAAGTAAACGACTTCTTTTTAGTATTTTAACAAAACATGATTATTTTAAGAGTGCACATAGGCAGATTAGTTTGCTTACTACTTTGGGCAGAATGTAGCAGCTTCTTGAGAGCCTTGCAACAAAGTGGTTCATAGGCTGGAGATCAAAACGAGAAATGAGCATTTACTTTAAATTTGGGCAGAGAATTCACTGCTCTCCAGTTACTGAATGGTGTTATAGCTACCACAACACTATGGATTACTCTTGGTGTGTGCACGGGGATGAAATCCAAATGTAAATGAAAAGGAGTCATTACACACAGTATAGATATTTAACGACATTAATGAGCAGAAAAAGCAGTGCCACATGAAAAAGCAAGAGGAAGAATGTACATCTGAATAATGAAATATTAAATAAGTGTTCAGGCAGTCTCCTGGAAGTTAAACCAGGACATGAATTCTTTTAGCATCACTGTTCCCTCCAAGCAGACTGTGCCTGTTGTTTACTGTCATTATGGTCATTATACACTCACTACGGCGGGGCCAGAGATGCAAAGAAGGATCAATGTCCCATTGTTTTGGGATCTGCATAACCACCAATTAAGAGCTGACTCCTCGTGCACAGCCCTTGCGATTCGAGGAAATGCAGAGTATTGCACACACTGCAATAATGAAGCTCCCAAGGCCAGTCCGTGACTGGAGAAGTGCAGCCCCGAGTGATTTATTCAGCAGCACGTGGGAAGGCTGCGGCAGAGCGGGGCAGACACTCTGCACCCCTCACCCCTGCCCAAAGGGTAAGTGGAGCTTCCCCACTCTCCTGAGACAATTCCCTCGGGATGAGTAAGTATTACTCATATCTCTTTTTCCTACAGTGTCTTTTGTCCACCAGAGCAGACGCTTCTGCATATTTGCTTCTGCAAATACTCGTTCAGTTTAATGTACTTAAAACACATAAACTTCCTCTTTTTCACTCAGGTAAAAAAAAAATCCAAGGAATGTGCCCAGTATTAAGTGGGAAAGTCAGTTACTTGCTTCTACTAAATAATGTCCTGATTTTAGAAAGAGTCATAATATATTTTAAAAATGTGAATAAAAGAATTTCTCAGCTATCACTATCCAAAAAGGAAGTAAGAGAAACGAAACCTCCAATTCCCAACAAGCTGCGTTTTGGATCGCATCTAATTTCTGCAACTTCTCGACGGTGGGAACTCACAACAGCCTGGATGCCAGGAGGCCAGCAGGAGGAGGCTGAACGCGTTACCCCCGCGCTCTGCTGAACATAGGCGGGCTGCGGAGGGGAAGGGTCTTTGAGGGCCTCTGTCCCAGGCAGGGCACGGGGAGCCGGCGTGTCTGAGAACCACGGAGACGCTTCCTGCGGCCACCGGGAACCCCGGCAACAGCGGAGAAACACCGGGCCTGACCTCAGAGCACAACGCATTTCCTGCCCGCTTCCCAGCAGAACAATGCACCTAAAGAACATCAGCTTCTCAAATCTGCTTTCAGCAAGCTGGGGGAGACCAAAACAAAATCACTTCACTTGCTCTGCTGGCACAGAACGCTCCTCTCAGGTACACTGGCTTATGACCTGACTGCTAATGATGCTAATAAAATTTAGAGAGTCAAAATCTGTCTCAAGATTTGTGCTAAATTCCCACAGACCTAAGGAAGCAATTAAACACACGGAGTCCAACGCAAATGGAAGAAGAAACTTCTACCAGAATCAACCATCCTGTGCCTCAGAGCAGCCTGCTCCTTTCATCAGGAGGCAAAACCCAGGAGTGTGAAGTCTCCACTGTACAGCAAAAATTCCAAACTAAAAAGAAAAATCTTGTACAAATCCCTAACTCAAACAAAGCCCCTAGGACATAACTGGGAGCTGCACAACACTTCCCAGCGCTGTGTGTCTTCCACGCCAAGCTGCTGGCAGGAAATATTTAAGCGAGATTATTCTTTCCAAAAATCCCTTATTACTAAAATAAAAGGTTAGCAGTGATTCACTGAGTGATTAATGGAGTAACTTCGGCTCTGGGATTCCCGAGATCTCCCATTTCCTTCTCCAAGACAAAACTGGGGCAGTTCTCTGCCATGACCCTGGAGGGGCTCAAAATCTCACCTGGTCCAACCTTCAGTGGGAAGGGAGCCCAGATGATAATCTTTACCTTCCTATCTGCACATTTAAATCATCAAAACCCACATCATCTCTAGGTTAGGAATCTAATTAGATGTAATAACAAATTAGTGTAATAAACTACATAATCCACATAGACCTTGATCAAAATAATCGTATAACAAAATAAATTAACTCCTAAAAATATTTGACTTTGCATTTCAGCAGTAAACTTGCTGTTGCGTTGCTGCAGGGAAGGAGTTGATAAAAGTCTGGCATCACTGACTTTCTGTGCCAGATTTATGGGTTATTGCTAGCAGAAGGGTCAGCTACTTCTTGTGAGTTCTGTTACAGTGGCTTTCCAATGTGGCGTGCTAAAAGGTCAGGGAAAAAACCATGGACCTTTCAGAAAGTTGCTGCAGGGCATCACTCTCCTGCTTGCGTGGAAGCTGAGTCTGTTCTCGCTCAAGGTGGGGAGAAGAGAAGGGTTTTGTTTTAGGTGTTGCAGAGCCCAGGAACTCCTGTGCACAGAACTTCTCCCAGCCTCAGGAATGCAGGGGGCTCCAGGGCAGCGGCCGCCTTCGCCCCTCTCCTGATGCCCTCCGGACACCTGAGGCTCCCCCAGCAGCAAGAACCAGCTCTCGGGGTGTTTAATCTCATGGCAGCATCCACTGACAGCAGCATCTCTGCTGGCAAGTGAAATGAAAGATTAACTTCATTACACGTGCTATGTAAAACTTATTTCCTGATTAATTAATAGATTAGGCACTTCCAATTCATGTTTAAATGCCTGATAACGATCTCACGCTCATATAACAAATCACTGATTTATAAACACACAATCTAAACTCCATTTTTCATGTGACAGATTATTTTCTTCCTTTCCTTGCCACATAATTTGCAAACTCCGCTGCAAATATAGTTGTTCGTTTCACTTGCTTTTTGGCATCAGATGACTCATCCAAGGAATATTTTGGCAAGAATGATCTTTAGCCATCTTCCTTATCAGGCTGACATGACAGTGTAGCACAGAAAACACCCTCTGTTTAAAAAGAATTCCCTGTTAACAAGTTGAAAAATGAAAATGTGGCTATTGTTTTTAAAGAGGGCTTTACAAAAGCAACTGGAAATCCTGCGGTCAGTTTTTAAATACCATTGTGAGGGTGGTTTACTTAAATTTACGTTTTTCCTTCTGGCACAACAACACAGGGCTGCCCTGAGAGATGTTATTGTCCGAGCGCAGCTGATTGCAAAACGTGGAGAGCCTCCTTCAAACAACAGAAATATGAAAAACACTCCAAGAGCAAAGCAGGGCTGGGATGTTTTGAAGTCTGGAGGCTCAGGGCACCCAACACCTCCAGTGCCTGAGCTCTCCTGAGGCAGGATCCAGCGCTGGGAATTCTCACCCTGCTGGGCTGGTGCCTCAGCAGCCCTGTGCAGGGAACTGGGTGATGATCTGATAAAGGACACTCCTAACAAAAATAACAGAAAATATCTAGCAAGGCACACAGTGCCCAGTAATGCTCCTCTATTGCAGCAGCAGCTCAAATTGATTTTTTTCTGCTTATCTTCCTACTTTTTCATACAGATCTTCCACTCACAAGTGTATGTAGTCTATATGTTCCCATTCCACTAATAGGCCCGTTATATTTTTAGAGAGAAACAGCTACCAAAGAAACCTCTTCCTACTGAATTTATATCCTTTATTCTTCTAATACACTCATTTTTCCTGGATTAACAAGTCTAACTCTTTCCATTGAGCCCCTGCAAAGGCCTATCCAATGACAGCTTGTTTTCACATCCTCGGGCACCCACGTGGCAGCAGTCTTGGACAACCTTGCTTGCAGGGTTTGTACAACTCATTAGTCCAAATGCCACATCGATGCAAAGAGGGCAGAGTTTGCCTGTTTGGTGTTTTATCTAGAGCAGGTGGGTGGCCTCAAAGCAATTTTGGGAGGACACACAGAGAGCAGCTCCTAATTGACACAGCTCATGCGTGGTGATGAACGGCATTGCAGGAATCATGCTCCCATCTCCTTCTTCTCCAGCCTGAAACAGAACTCGGTTGCTGACCCCTTTGCTGACCCTCCCAACGGGGACCTCTGAGGTAAACTCTGTGAAAGGAGAACAGCACCAGGCAGGCAGAGCACTCCCAGCACTGGGGACGGGGCATCACGGGCACTGTATGGACATTCCTCGGGTTTCCATCAGGGAAGAAAACGCAAACACCTGCTACAAGTCCGAGTCCAGGATTTCAAAACAAACTCTACAAAGAATGAAGAGTTCAGCGGGACTTTGATATAAAACAGGACCGAGTGTGCAGCCCCTAAACAATGCACAGACATCTCTATATCGATCTAGATCTATTTATCTCAGGGCAGCAGCAGCCCCTCCACACCGCCCAGCTCCCACCAGCCCCGGCAGGATGCAGCCCCACAGCTCAAACTACACCGTCAGTCTTTGCTAATCTCGGCCTAACTCAAAACTCTACTTATCTTTTCCTTTCTAAATCATCCCCAGGACAAGACTAGAATCTCTTTTGAAATGTAAAGGTTCTATAATAAAATTTAGAAAGCACATATGGTACAAATATCAAGCGTGAACATCTCTTCCCATCTTGTACGTTTCAAAGCCTGTGCAAACAGCACTTTTCCCTGGTTTTGATCATGCAGCCAAAATGAGTCATCTGTGAACAATTATGGCTCTGGCAGGGGCCTGACTGTTGGAGAATGAAAGGAAACACTTTATTATTGAAATGATCAGTATGCCAAGCTGAGAGGCGACTGCAGAGAATGTTAAGAGTCCTTTATGCTCCTTCAGCCAGCAAAATTGAAAGCAGAGGATGC
Organism: Callaeas wilsoni; assembly: GCA_013398955.1. Classification (NCBI taxonomy): domain Eukaryota; kingdom Metazoa; phylum Chordata; class Aves; order Passeriformes; family Callaeidae; genus Callaeas; species Callaeas wilsoni. The sequence goes on from VWPU01006866.1 coordinate 37,561, forward strand.
AGCACTCCCCTCTCAGACACCTGAGAACACCTGAGTTCAGAATGGACAATGCAAAGTACGAGGAAGTGGGAGCTGTGGGGATGAGCGAGGGAATACACAGCAGGAAAAGAAACACAACCTTAAAACAGGAGGCCTGGCTTAAGAAAGTGTTGGTTATTCCTGGCTTAGTTCTCCCAGGGGAGTCGTGAACGTATTAAAGGAACACACAGTCAGAGGCCGCCGAGCTGAAATCTGAAACTATTAAAGGACATTCGTTGGGAGTTCGGGACTGGCTGAGTTTAACAGGCTCTTCTGAAAGGGGATGAATGGAATTCCCCTCGAGGAGAAAAAATAGCAACCAAATGATTTAGTAGGAACACAGTCTCCCTATGTGCAGCGCGTTTCAGCTGTGATACTGCTGCGTCCGGGTTTGCTGCCAGCAGGGACCAGGTAGGATCCCTCTGGAATTCCAAGGGTAACTCGGGATCTAAGCTGCTCACGGAGAGCCGGCAGGGCAGGGAGCTGGGCAGGATATTGGTTAGATGGACCTGGCAAATGAGATGAGCAGGAGATGATTTTAAAATCGGACTATGAAAAAGCAATGTATGAGCAAGTAATTCTTGTCCTCTTTTCCATGAGCAGCTTGCAGAGGGAGGGGGAACAATGCGGTGATCACCACCCAGAGCCTACAGACTATTTAAAGACCATGAGGGTTGACAGGATGACAAGGGAGACTCGTACACAGAGCCGCTAATGGAAGGTGTAGGGGGGAGATCAGGAACAATCTGGGAAGAGCACATTTTGCAATCTGAAATTCAGGTCCAGCTCCCAACAGAAGAGATGCTCGAGGAATTTGAGATCAATATTCTGTCAGCAGGACCTCTCAGATCTGAACATTAGCTGACAAATACCTCTTGCTGTTTCTGAAACTCTGAGCTTTGACAACCTTTGGAACAGATTATCCCACCATCACTACAGTTTGGGCAGTATGGGTCCCCAAAACGAAGTGTTCTGGCAGGCCTGGGGCCCAGGCTGAGCTCACAGGCTTTATACCACCTTAGGAAGCTGCTGAGGGTGCAGGCTCACCGGTATGAGGGGATTCCTGCTGGCCAGGGCTAAAATGTAATTTCCCTGTGATCCTGAGCAGGGCAGGGAATGTTTGCAGGCACAGTATTTGTCTTTGCACGTGACAGGCAGCAATCAGCCTTGGAAAAAGCCAGATTCTGCCTTCTCCAGAGTGTCCCAGAGATCAGGAACCCCACACTTACTGTGTCAGGGTAAACACAAGAGACTCCAGATTCCTGGAACTGAGGGGGTTTTGGAGGGTCCTGTTTAGCTCATTACACAAAGGCACTTTTGCTCCTAACAGAACTCATCAGGGCAGGACTACAAATTTTCTCCCGATCTAATCCAAAAAAGCCTGGCAAGCAGGGACACACCTGAAGTGGTACAACACTTAGTAGCAATGCTGAAAACAGACATCAGGAATTGGAATTTCCCAAAATGCTCGTTCTTTGCGATTCCAGGAAGTAGCGCATGGTTACCTTCACACAGTAAGTGGCAACCCTACACGGAAGGCATCTTGTTTCAGTCAAGAGCAGCCTGGAATCTCATCTTGGCAGCAACTGGAGTGCTCTTTTTGTTTGGATCATGTCACTCATAAACTTCCTTCCATAACACACTGAGCTGGGTGTAAAGCCACATAATACAGGCTATTGTGGAGCTTTCCAGCTGTGGCCAGGCTGTGCTTTGCACACAAGCACTGTACACCTCTCTGCAATTTGGTTTGACTTCTCTGAGCATTCCCAAGTCACAAACAAGCCCTCAGAGTCCATCACTGCTTTGACTATTGCAACAGCGATAGATCGTTTCAATTTAAACCATATAAAACTGAGACAATGTCAGTGGTCTCGGAAAAGCATTTGTTGTACACACTGAGCACGAGGAAAGTCGGAAAGAAGGGAGCTTTTCCAGCTGAAAATGCCAGAAACGCCAGTGCTGTGTCAGCACGATAAAGCCTAAGGAAAACTGCTCTGTTCTGGACACAGCCCTGCTGCAAATCCAGCTGCTAGCAGGGAATTCTTCTGAAGGCAGCACCCGGGAAGGGCCCGAGGTGCGAACTCCGCTGTGGCCAGCGCTGGCTCTGAGGTCGGTTCCCTCATTTCAGCACCGCCCTGAGCTGTCCCCCAGCAGGGCTGT
>VWPU01006867.1:0-28280 GCA_013398955.1 Callaeas wilsoni
AGGTCCCCCCGAGGCAGAGGCTGCCGTGGGGCAGGGCCCAGGGCTCACCTCGCAGTGGTAGCACTCCACGTGGTAGTCCTTGTCCATCGACACCACCCGGATGGTCTCCTCGGAGCCCTGGGGGAGCAGAGAGAAAGCAAGAGTGGTGTCTAAGGAGCATTTTTTCAGTCTCCACGCAGTGCCCAGCCTGCTGCTTTGGAGAGCTGCTTCTCTGGGGGATCCCCTCTTCCCCCATGAGCAGAGCTCCGTGACCACTGAGGGTCCTGACCCCGGGACAGGGCACTGCACTCCTCAGCTCTGCCGCAGCAGTCTGGGTGTCTGGCACAAATAACCTGCAGAGGTCATCTGGGAAGCGTAGCCAAAACCTCATCCTCAAGGAACAAATCGGTCTTGAAATCAAGTAATCTTCCAAGGGCACCCAGGATCTGAACAAATTACCAGTCAAAAACCTGCTCATGGGGTAACTTTTCCTTGTATACATCCTGCTCTGTTTTCCAGGACTGGTATTCCCCTCAAACCATCTGCTGCACAGCTCTTCTGCACATGCACATGTCACTGTGTGTCCCCACAGGGACTGACATACCAGTCTGGCAGGTAATTACGTGCACAGGCCAAACCTCAGCTTGAGGGTGGGTGCAGCAGAGTTGTGCAATTCCTGGCTGAGCCCCAGGCCCTGCAGAGCAGCCCATACCCTTCTAGTAACCTCACAGGCTCTTTTCCTGATCCACTCTGAAGACAGAGCTCATTAAGTTGGTTGCCTTGCATTGTTTCCAGTTCCAGGTGTGGTTAGAGCACCAGATATGACGTGGACTGTGTCTGAGAGAAGCCCTGGGCAAGTTAGTACCTGCACTGCTAGACTTGAACTAACCTAAGAAATCGTCCTGGGAAAGAATATGGAGTCTGTCCTGCTAGTCATCAGGTGAGTCAGCACTATGACTGCCTTTTATTTCTTTTTCTTTCCTTCTTGAAAAGAAAAAAGAATTACTTTTTAAGACCCAAATTCAGTGACATTTACACAGAGGTTTTCTCCTCACGACCCATCAGGACAAGCAGTTCTGGTTCAGCCTTTATAGGGTTTTTTAGTTATATAAGACTTGGCCAATTAACAGAAATAAATTACAAATGAGAGTAATGTGCAGAGTGAGGGAGGTGGGCGCGTGAGAGGCTCTAGCCTCCAGCTTTACTGGGGCACAGCAGCTTGCAGGAGGGAAGCTCTGGCTCTGTAAACATGACTGGAGGAAAAGCAGGGAGATGCCGAGGCCCTTGTTTACAAATGAGCTGGTCAGTGACCTCGGCAAAGGGAACTCGGAGGGTCCTGCACACACCAGAGCACGAGGGAGCCCCACTCTGGGGCCAGTTGTGCCAACAACACTGCCAGCACAGGCTGAGCTTGCAAGCAGGTTTCACCTGGTTCCGGTTTTGTTGTTGCCTTTTCAACTCCTTTAAGAACTTTCATTCCATTGCCACCTCAGGACAACAGACTGTGTGGCCTTCTCACAGGGTCAGGGTAATCATCAGATATCTTTTCAAGGGCTTTACTCCCTAAGTTGTTCTTGGAGCCCCAGTCAGTGTTTTCAATCAAATGACGTTTCTAATAGATTAATGAAGACCTGGAAAGCACCCTAAAGATAGAGAGTACTATGCTGTAGAAGTGGTATGACTACTACAACCTCTGGGAATGTTTGGGAGTGACTTTACTGCTCAACTGTGTTTAACTTAGTATCTAATATAGTACAGATTCTGGGAGAGGAAGGAAAAGCATTTAGTGTGTTTTTAGAAAGTGCCCATATGCCAACAGCTGTTTTCCTTAAGAGTCAGTGCATGTTAACACCTACCTGTGCTGGGAGGATCGGCTGGTTACAGGAAGCACATTTTGGTGCAAAAACCCTAGGGGGCAAGAAGAAAGTGTTCCAATCACATTTAAAGCATCTTCAAAAAGTAGAACCAAGAGAGCCATTCTCATCATGTCTTGTTTTTAGTAAAATGGATATTCGCAGGATTTGAAACATTGAAAATTGTTTGATGATATTCAATGGAAAGGAGATTTGAAAAAGGCTGATCTACCCCAGCTTTATTATTTAGGTCTTCCTGACCTTGAGGCATAGTGAATCCACCTCTCTTTCTGCATATGCCCTTTTTTCCCCTTCCTTTATTTATAAAACCATTCAAATTCTTCCAGAGCCTTGATGCTTGGCTGCAAAGCAGCTCCTGACTTAGGGACTGTCACCCTCTGACACCAGGAATACATAACCACGCTAAACAGGAGAGGGGCTGATTGTGGCCAGGATCCACCAGCTAAATACACATCTGGGCTTATGGTCCACAGCTGCATTTTATGACAGTCACTGTGTCCTTGTAACAGTCAGGTTGGCACCAACAGGGTTGGATTCAGGTGATTTACTCCTGCTGCGTAACTGAGTTATTGGTTAACTGGAGCTAAGAGCTAAGAGCAGGATCCTGTTGCCTTTGAGCAGAATCAAGGAGTCCAAAAGCAATCTCTTAATCCTCTACCTTTTGTCAGGTAAGGCTCAAATTGTTCTAACACGAACTGTTAATTACATGTCTTCTGTCAACCCCTGCCAGAGCCTCCACTCTTGGAAACAGCCAGCAGAACCTAGCAACCCTTGCAGAAGTGGCCTGGTATAATTAGCATTGATAGTCCTAAAAAAAGTAGAGGAACAGCCCCCAAGAAACGCATCCTCTGACACAGTTTGATTCTCAGCCTCACTTGGCCACTGTATGCCATACTGGGCCCATGACGCACTAAATAAACCTCAAAACACTTCACAAATGCAACACACGAAAGCAGCAGCTGAGGGACATCTGAGCAAACAGGAGTGACCTTTTCATCTATCACAAGGCCTATAACTACACCAATGATTTAACTGCTATCATTTTTCTGAGCATGCCGTGGATTTGTGTACTCACGTATGGTAGTCTTTGACACAGTAAATATTGTTTTCCACATCTACAGTGAAGGGGACTCCATCCAAACACTCGTTACACACCACGCAGCGGAAGCAGCCAGGATGGTAGGACTTTCCAAGGGCCTGTAAGATCTTATGAGGCAAACAACAAAATAAGTGGATGCATGATTACATGAGGTATTCTCTCCTCATAAACTGCTGTGTCTCCTTCATTCTTAATAATGACAGTGAGAAAAGCACTTCAGGATGAAATTACCACTCTGCAGATCTGTCAGCAAGGGGCCTCTTAAAACAATCAACTTGCTTATTTTAGTGGGTTTCAATATGCTCCCAATGAAGAGCAAGATCTGAAAATCAGGCTAAGCCCATCAGTTTTAGCTCTGCAGGGCCAGTACTGCCAATGGAAATTAAAAATGGCTTCACAAACCATTTCTGGGGAAATCCCAAATACAGGTTACTGGGATACAGAGTTACTTTACAAAACTTAACAGGCTGTGACAGACAGAATCCAAACTGATCATTACTCAGAAAGTTAAATAACAAAACAAGCAAATAAAAAGGTGCCTCTTTATTTCCTAAGTATCCTAATCCCCCTGAGTTACTGACTGGTTAACAGTCAATCATAGGGGCCCATTGGTTTCTGATAAAATTCCATCACTATCCATGTGTTTGGATACTGATCCATGCACCTGCCCAGGCTTTTCCCATGCTGACCTTCCATACTGCATTTTAAAAGTTTCAAGGAAAGGTCTGATGCAGCCCTGGCTGCACTACTGCAGAAGAGATCCCCTCCCTCCTGACATCCTCGTATGGAACACTCAGTGTGGCACTGGCACATCGAGGAACACTCAGTGTGGCACTGGCACATCGAGGAGGATGCTGCAAGCCCATGAACAAGCCCCTGGGAAGAGTGAGACACAGTTAGCACCTTCAGGCACCTTTCAACAAGTTTTAAGACCAGTTCCATTCATTTTGGGGGTAAGAAGTATCTTTGGAAGGTAATTTCATAAAGCAGCTGCTAGCACGGTGCTCAGCTTGGAGCTGCTGGGAGGAAAAACCTCCACAGAGCAAGCTCCCATGGCCCTATAGGTGATTCTACGGATAAAGATCAAACCAAGAGGAAAGAAGTACAGAAAAAAAAGGCCAATTTAATTGAAACTTTTTTTGCCCTCTCTGATGAAGCCTCCTAGTTCAGGGAGTGGTATCAGACTCTGTTTGACTGGCAAGGCCCTTCCCAGCCAGAGCCAACTGGTCCCTGCGCCGGGGTTGGTGCCGCGGCAGGAGCGCGCTGTGGTGCCAGCCTGGCACGGCTGTGCAGCCACAGGCACTGAGCACAGGCAGCTCCTCACACAGCCCTGCAGAGCCCCTGCACAACCCTGCACAGCCCGACAGAACTCTACACAGCCCCGCACCGCCCCTACACAGCCCTGCACAGCCCCACACAGCCCCTGCACAACCCCTACACAGCCCTGCACAGCCCTANTGCACAGCCCGACAGAACCCTACACAGCCCCGCACCGCCCCTGCACCGCCCTACACATCCCCGCACAGCCCCTGCACAGCTCTGCACATCCCTACACAGCCCCTGCCCATCCCCCCCCCTCCCCACCCCCCCCCCCCCCTCCCTCCCCACCCCCCCCCCCCCCTCCCTCCCCACCCCCCCCCCCCCCTCCCTCCCCACCCCCCCCCCCCCCTCCCTCCCCACCCCCCCCCCCCCCTCCCTCCCCACCCCCCCCCCCCCCTCCCTCCCCACCCCCCCCCCCCCCTCCCTCCCCACCCCCCCCCCCCCCTCCCTCCCCACCCCCCCCCCCCCCTCCCTCCCCACCCCCCCCCCCCCCTCCCTCCCCACCCCCCCCCCCCCCTCCCTCCCCACCCCCCCCCCCCCCTCCCTCCCCACCCCCCCCCCCCCCTCCCTCCCCACCCCCCCCCCCCCCTCCCTCCCCACCCCCCCCCCCCCCTCCCTCCCCACCCCCCCCCCCCCCTCCCTCCCCACCCCCCCCCCCCCCTCCCCCCCCCCCCCCCTGCACCCCCCTACACATCCCCTGCACAGCCCCTGCACATCCTGACACATCCCCTGCACACCCCTACCCAGCCCCACCCATCCCCCCCCCACCCCCCCCCCTCCCCCCCCCCCCCCCTGCACCCCCCTACACCGCCCCACACAGCCCCCCCCCACCCCGGCACACCCCTACACACCCCTACACAGCCCTACACATCCCCTGCACATCCCTACACAGCCCTCCCTGCACCCCTGCGCATCCCTACACAGCCCCTACACATCCCTGCACCTCCCCTCCACATCCCCGCACATCCCCTCCCAACCCCCTCCCCTCCCCCCCCCACCCCCCCCCCCCCCCGCCCCCCCCCCCCCCCCCCCGCCCCTCCACACCCCCGCACAGCCCCCCCCCACCCCGGCACACCCCTACACACCCCTACACAGCCCTGCACATCCCTACACATCTCTACACATTCTCGCACAGCCCCTTCACATCTCTACACATCCCCTGCACAGCCCTGCACATCCCTACACATCTCTACACATTCTCGCACAGCCCCTTCACATCTCTACACATCCCCTGCACAGCCCTGCACATCCCTACACATCTCTACACATTCTCGCACAGCCCCTTCACATCTCTACACATCCCCTGCACAGCCCTGCACATCCCTACACATCTCTACACATTCTCGCACAGCCCCTTCACATCTCTACACATCCCCTGCACAGCCCTGCACATCCCTACACATCCCCTCCACATCCCCGCACATCCCCACACATCCCCGGCTCTGCCCCAGGCCAGCACACGGCCGGGCCAGGCTGCGCTCCCAGGCAGGACCCAGCTGGAATTAGCCAAATAGGAGTGCTGAATTCCTGGAGCTCCCAGGGCTGTTTCCTGTCGTCAGAGCACACTGATGGGAGAGAGGCAGACAAGCACCTGCCAAGCTTCCAGCTACTGAGCTCCACCAGCGAGATATTATGGACTCTTGCCTGGGATTCTGCAATTAAGGGCCAGCTCCAAGCATGCAAGTCAGGATACCCCTCCCCCTCCCAGCACGACACAACTCTAGAAATTTGCTCTTGGGCTAAAATGAACAATATCCTTGTCCAACCAGTGGTGCCAGGATATGAGCCAGAATCCTCATTAGTGAAGTCTCCGTTCCAGCTCTGACTGAAGCTCCGTGTGTGCAACACAACAGCTACTTCTCTTAGGTACACTGAGGTTCATGCACACTTTACAGCAAGAGATAAACAGATACACTACAACATCTGCCCTTCTTCCTTGTGCAAAACACTTCATTTTGTTTGGGAATTTCTGCTTAGGAAGAGCACACAAAACTCTTCCTACTTTCACCCTCTGAAACGATGCCAATAGTATCCGGCCAACCCTAAGCCCTTTGATTTTTTTTAATTACAAAAGTAACTCTGATTACTGGCTCCCTACAAATCCCAGCGGCAATAATGCATTTTAAATGATGTGGAGCAAGGAACAGAGGGTAAATAAAGCAAGTCACAGAGCAGGTGACAAACCTCAGGACTATTGATACTGTCTCTCTCTGCTCTAGCCCAGATTCCACCCACTTGACTGAGCTCTTGTTATCTACTCTTACAGAGCACACCCACCGTGTTCCTTTACCATGCTCTCATATGAAGTTGTGCTGTACTTTCCCCCTTTAGTATTAAAATTCTATTTTATTTTAACTCACAAACGGCAGAATAACAGCCTCCCATATTCTTAGGTAGCAAAGAAGCCCAACTTTCTGTACTTAGTAATAGTAATAGAGCATGAAGGTATTTTTATTTACTGCCTCAGTTTAAAAAACTGCATTGACAGCAGTGAAGACACAATGCCAGCCTGGGTAGGGAAAAGCAGATGTCTCACAGTGCACTTCCCAAAGCAGAGGGAAGCCAAGGTACCCATCATTAGGAGTTTAGGTCTCTTACCATTTCCATTATGAGGTGTCCACAAACAAAGCACTTGTCTGCTGTTTGCTGAAAACCTGAATACTGTTAAAATGACAGAAAAGAAAGGATCATTAGTAGCCACTCCTCTAGCCATAGAAATACCTTTGAGATGAAGGCTGTGCTCTTTTCCAGCCTGTGCTGTGTATGACACAGGTTTGGGAGGCAGTGACTCAGAAGCCTTTGCTTGGCTCTTGCAGCATGTTCAGATACCAGTTTGGCCTTCTGATCCACTGCAGTACTTCCACTGAGATTCCCAATGTAACAGTATTATTTTACATTTGATTTTTTATTTTTAAAGTCTATTTGGAAAGTTTGTGTTTGATGTGCGGAAATTAGCGTGAATTGACTCTTTTGGTGGTTGTTTTAAACAACATAGGACTCACCTCCTAAATCCCGTTCAAATTAGTGACCTCAGACACAGGACCTACATTTCACTCAGTGCTGTTTGCAAGCTAAAAACACGCAGACAGGCCCGAGAAGGGTTTGGCTGCCTTGTGGATACCAAGCTCTGCAGCCAGGGAAGAATCCAGCAGTGCACCCACAGGAGCTTGGGCTCGCTGCACGATGTGGGCAGCAGCAAGGTACCTCAGAAAGATGGTCCAAAACCCAGCTGCCTGCCCATGCTGCGGTGCCAAGGGCACGGCTGTGGGGAGATGCTTTGCCTGCTTGGGACCAAAGCTCTGTGTCCCCACTTTGTGCTCCTGTCCCCAAAGCAGATCCTGTTTCAGATGCCAAGGTCTGCTTTTAGCCGTCTGTTCAGAGGTATAGAAAAACCATCCAGGTTATTATTGACCTACCAAACCACACCCTACAAACAAGAAACATCTTCCTGAGGAACTGCAGCCATGTCCACTCGAAACTGGTGTTTGCAGGGGCTGAACCTTCCCCGCACCCCCTGCAGCCCCCTCTCAGCTGGGAGCTGTGTGTGCACCATCCTGCCAGAGGGAACGTTGCACAGTGACGCTCTTGTAGCAGAGCTCACCTGAAACGTGCTTTAGTTACACAAGATAAAAGATGAGGAACGGGAGGATGAATGTAAACCAGATTCTTCTGCTAGAACACAGGTTAATTTGCTCATGCACCTAATGCATCCTCTGACCCCAAGAGAGCTTATATCTTGCTCCATTCCTCCCTGGTTTAGTGGGGATTAACTGTCCCCTCACGTCAAAAGCCTGTGGTTCTCAGCCTGGAGCTGCCATATGTTTTCCTTTTTATTGGAGTGAGGGGATTACACGTTATGTTGGATCAACAGGTTGGAGACAAAATTATTGTTGCTATGCAACAAAGTGATTACGAAGGAAAAGGTCTCGTAGACCCTTTGACGGGCCCAGAAGTCAGTAAATGATGGTACAGCAGCTGTCACAGCCCAAAACTTACTATGCCCTGAGAAACACAGCTCTTGCAGTCTTAAGAAGCTTTGAAACTTCCCTAGAAGAGATCAGGGTGTTGAGGAACAAATTCAGAGGCGGGCAGTCCTAGCTGGCTATTTCTGCAAGATACTACTTTTATTTGCTTTTTTGTTCTTCTAGCTGATGCAGAAAAAAGGTCTCACTGCTTGGGATGTTTCTTGGCTGCCCTGTGGCTGAGTAACCCTCTGGCTAGACTGCTTCCTAGGGCTGGGAACTCCAGGCTTACTGGAAACAGGTGGGCAGGTCCTAGTGACACAGACAGCAGAGGATTAACAACAGCACAAACCCAGCTAATTCTAAAATCCTGCTGGAATGAATTTACCAGTACCATCTGGCTGTCATTTGATAAGGAATGCAAAGGAGCATTCACCCAGCTATTGATTAAGAGGGGACATTATTCCCCAGGAACAGAATGGCACAGTGGTCAGATTAATGGCATTTATTGCTAACTAGATTGTAATAAATTATACTGTTTGTCAGAAAGAAAGGCTTTGCTGACACAAAATCACTCTTTATATAACTAACCCTATTAAATTAAAACCATGATTTGTTTTTAACAAGAGAATTGTTATTAGTCAAACATGTCCAGAACTGGATTACCCAATTAAGAAGACTTTGCAAAATGGCAGTAAGTCTAATAGCAGTGACAAAATATTTCATGGGCTCAGGGAGCTGTCCTTTTACCACTACACTCTTCTCTCTCCTGGTCACAGGGTCAATCCCAGAGAGACTGAAGGCCTGGTTCAATGAGATCAGGCTTTTGGATCCAGGTCTGCTTGTGTTTTAAATCTATTTGGACTGGAAAAGAGTAACAGCCACGGAGCCCGGCAGCGCTGTTTTCTACAGCATGGCAACACTGTGGACACTTGACATTTCTGGAGCTTACTGTAAACTGCTGCTTTGCACTGTTTGATCCTAATTTGGAGTGTTCAAACAGGGCTACTGTACTAAGCTTTGAATTTTAGAAGCAGCACTTAAAAGTCTTAAAATACTAATTAAAATTGTCAACGTCTGTCTTTGAAGCACTCGATTATTAACAACCTTCACAGATCTTGTGTGTGCAATGGGAGAGGAGTTGTGACTTGCTCCAGACTGCAGACAAGGCAGAACACCTCTTTATTGTCTCTGAGCACACCAAGAGCCTCCCGGGGTGGGCTCCCAGCACGGCTGGCTGGGAGAGGCACTGGTCCCCAGAGCCTGTGAACAGGTGACTGACAGGGGAGAAGGTTTCACTACACAGACTTGGAGCCCTTCTTATTACTGACAGAGTCAGAGGGGGTAAAAGAGCTTCTGAGCACAGCAGCCCCATTCTCAGTCTGGAGATGTGGAAAACAGACGGGTGAAGCAGTGAAGTGACACAGGCTGGTAGGCAAGACCCTCATGGAGAAGCCAAATCTCAGCTCTGGTTCCTGTTCTCCTGGTATTCATAGGTACAGTTTCATTCAGGATCGAAGCAGTGTGGGGCTCAGTTCTAGCCTTACTCTATAAGGGTTCCCTCTGTGCCAGGTTCTTAAAAAAAGTATTTTGTTGGCAGAGCAGTAAAGTGATTTAAATACAGACCAATCTCAGTCTGGATGGGAACAGTCAGAAGTCTATGGACACTCTGTATCCACAACAAATCGGAAGCGTAATTTTGAACTCTCTCTAATATTCATTACAGATACTCCTTAAGCATATATAAAAACACTGAAAGAAGTTGTTATTAAAAGAGCAGCTCTGAAATTCAAAGCTGAAAATGAAACGTTACCCTTTACTCTCCCTTCTGTGACTCAGGAGTGCAATGCTGGATACACCAGGATGCAAAGAAAACAAAGTGCAAGCTGAAAAGCTGGCATATTATTTTTCCTGATTTCTTAGTCTGGTCTCAACTGTTTTCTCCTTTATTTACCTTGTCCTTGTCTTCTCTACCAGGATAATAAAATCTCATTTTATATGCACAAATCAAGACTTTGTAATTCAGCTCCTCAATGATACTTATATAAAATAAAACTCTGGGAAACTAAATAAACCTTGAGAAATATGTTAATTACATTAGAATAGAAGAGTAAAAATAAAGTAGAAGACTTGGCTGGCTGAACTTTTCTTTTGTTTGCTGTCCAATATACTTTGATTATCAAACAGGCAAAAAAAAAAAAAAAGAAATCTCTAACGATCCTGTCCAAGAGTCTTTGTTTCAATGTAGGAGGAAAACAAGTCCCCTTCTGTCCTGAATATTTAGGCCTGTTAGTGTCCTCCTGTGATAATCTTGGGGTTTATAACTCTTCTGTCTAATATGCAATATATCTAAAAGAAATTAACAATGAATTTTGAGCATATAATGAACAATTATGCATGGAGGATAATCCCACCAAGTACTATGAGAAACAATTTCTCCTGCCTGCTCTCAGTCCTGTAGCAAACCTTGGTTGTCTACCAGGGTCTTTTAAAGTTTGACGTTCCCATCAGGATGTTCAAAAGACAAACACTCAGAAACCAGTGTGCCTGAAAAAGGCTTCAGGACCCAAACTTTCTACCTTAGGCAATGTAAGGCCTCTGAAAAGACATGTCACTGCTCCTCCCTCGCATGCCGAACCGTGCCCAAGGAGGGGCTGCTGCTCTTCCCCGCTGTTAGGCACTCAACAAAACAAAACCTTCCTCCTGGAAACAGACCCTGGAATCTCATTCAGGCCCATTTGCTTCTTTGATGAGGATGTCCAAAACCTGCTGAAGGTCTGTGCAAGCAGAGCGAGTGGGTTACATTTCAGTGGGTGTGGCAGCTGCTGCCCCGGTAATGGTATGAAGCTGTAAAATCTCCAATTCACTGCTGCAGCACTGCAAAGTCACCCAACGTGGCTGCTCAGCCTAGGCTTGAGATTCCTACTCTTTTATGCTTGAAGAGCTTTTGAGCGGGATGATAAGGAGTTTTTGCCAAAATGCTTCAGGCATTTAATTCTGAAAACTAATTTCTGAATTGGGTGCTATGCTAATAATGTATTCCAACCCCAGGCTGCCTGTAATCCCTCACAGGCTCTCTGCTCCTTGGTTTCCCATTAGCAGAGCATCTGTCTTCTCACTGCTGCATTGTTTGCTCTCTGCATGGGACCCTTACTACATGGGACACAACAATGTAAGAAATTCATGGGATCGCATTATGAGAGGGAGCAAATATCAAATTTGGTTTCATGCAGATGGGGTTTTGTTGTTGTTTTTTACACACGTATTTAAATGCAGCGATTAAAATGAACTGGACAAAATGGGGCCTTCTCAGGCTCAATGATAAAAGGAGCCTCGTGGCAGGTGACAGATTAACTAAAGGAAAACAGTCCAGAACTTTACTCTTCATCCTGCTGAAACCCTTTCATGTATCCTGTCTTGCAGTCTGTGAGGAAACACTACACAGCAGTTTGCCCTCTTGCTTCTGTCTTTCCTCTTTGTTATGTTTGAAAGACAAGGATAGGGCAAGGAGGGACTCCACGCCCTGCACAGAGGTAGCAGGTGGTCTGGCCATGCACAAAACTCTGACAAAACCCAGGAATTCAGCTGGTCCTGAACACTGCCTCTGCCAGTCAGGCATTTTATAGCCCCTGAGAGCAGCCCTTTACATCCTACAGTACCTACAGAGACCCTGGGTGAGCACTCACCAAGGCCACTTGCTGTGTGATTAATTAAGAGCCACTAATGATTTTCTTACCTATATCTTCCTTAAACAAACTCCTGTGGGAGCTTCACAGTGACAATGATCAAGAAAAAAGGCTGAATCAACAGCTCTAGCAGTGCATCATAACACAGAGCCCAGCATTTATTGACTTGATTCACACTGTAAAGCACTCTTCACACTGCACGGGGCTATACTCTGCTGCAGGTTATTTACTGTCACTGCTACCATCTACTGCATACACTGCAAGGAACTGTTTGCACAAGAAGCTATCTTCCTGGAAAAAAAATTATCTGGATTTTATTCAAAACAGTTGTTGAGAGATTTCGATTCAGAACGTAACAGCAGCTAATACTGACGTTTATTACCAAAGTGGAAACATGCCACTTTCTCACATGGGTCTTTTCCTAACTCTCCCATAGAAAAAAATTAATGCTGTCTGCTTACAAGTGTTTGGCAAGAGTTAAGACATAATTAGAAAGAGCTCTAGTTCTTTTAAGTGTGCTTCAGTTATTGTAATTTGCTTTTCAGTGTAATATTAAGAAAAGTGGATAGTCTGACTATTTGGATCACCATCTCAGGAGGAAACAGGGGAGTGATTATCTGGCATGAAACCAACTGGACTTTGTAAGGCGCTCTTCCAAACATTCCACCAGCAAATGTAACATACGGGATAGTTACAAAAGGCAGTCAGCAGTGATACATCTCAAAAAAACCCTGTCTGCCTTTCCTTGTCTCCTTTGCCACGGCCCAGAGAGAGATTCCTGCGACTCATTTAACAATCTGCAACCCAGTCAGGAAAGGCTGAGCGCCCTTTCAGCGAACACAGACCTCAGTGACACACTGAAATTTCACTGCATTGTGTTTATCTCCATATGCCCTGGGCCGAGGTACCCCTGTGTATGCTCTCTCACAGACCGGGCTGTCTCAGGACTCCCGCGGGTTTCCTCCCGCAGCCCCCAGCGTTGCCCAGTGACCTGCGGTGTGTCCTGCCCGCGGGGCTCACAGCCCTCACCCCCAGCTTCTCTCGCTGTTTATGGGCCCCAGCTTCAAAACTTTGGCCTCTGAGGTGAATCCCTGGGAGAAGACTCAGATGCCCCCCTGAAGACAATGGGACTCCTGCCACATCCTGATCCAGGACACGGCACTCTGGAATTGTGTTGCAATGAGAGGCGAACCCGAACTGTCAGCTCTACACACTCTTCATGCTGATTCACATCCAAGTCCAAAGTGCAGAGGCACACTATGCCTAGATATTATGAAACTTGAATTTTAAGCCCATCTGCAGGTTTGATCCAACGCTTCAATTCAGAATACCCCAATTAATCATCATTACTGTCAAATTCATTTATAAAATCAACCTAGGACCACTGGCATACCACAAACTTAGGGACAACTAAGGAGGGAAAGTATTCAAACTTTTTTGGCAGGGAGGGGCTGGAGCAAGACATACATGAGCAGCAACGTGACTGAGCTCCCTCGTGCCCCGATTAGGAACACGCTATAAACTGTTTGCCTTTCTTTTCAGTGACATTATCTGTGAGCACAGCAACATGCAGCATTCATGATGCCTCTGGAACCTGAAAGCACCTTCTGTCCCAGCCTAGAGCAATCAGCACCTTGAAAGCACTCACAGATTTCTTTGTGCCTCTGTACATCAGGAATATTGCAGCAAATCCCCTTCTAAGCTTTGATTATATCGTTCTTTAAACATATCAATAAACACCCACGTCTGTCTGTTCTCTGACTGGAGTATGGCTTCTAATAGCAAGTCTCCTAAATACAACATCCTCCCAGTTATCTAGAACTCCATGTGCTCTGTGATTCCCATTAGATATGAAATGGACACAAGCTGCAACTTCAATCATTCACCTTTTCAACTGAGTCTGTTTTTTCCTAAGAGTCTCACTTAGCAGAAATGGGCTCTCTGACTAATGCACCAGTCCCAGGGCTCCCTCCCAAGGGGGACTTCCAAACATTTATAGTCACTGAGATGGAAAATCAAACCTCTGACTCCAGCTGACACCAGCTTCCATTACACTAAATAAAAACTATCTTCCGAGGGCCCCAGCAAGCGGGACAGGCCATTTCCCACACTGCCAGGCTTGGAAAACAGCATGTGCACAAACTGAGAAGAAAAGCCTCATTAGTATTAATATTTACATTGCAGCCATGCCCAGGGGCCCTGGCTGGGGTAAGGGTCTTGCTGTGTTTGGTGCTGCAGGAGATGAAGGTGCAAGCCCTGCTCTGAGGAGCTGCCCATCGCTCAGCTACTCCTCAGCTGATATCCTGTCCCTTCTCCCACGAAAGGCTGAGCATTTCCACTTCCCACCTGCCTACCGGTCCTGCACACCCTGATACTTCTGCATTTCTGAAATCATTGTGACTTCTACGGTTGTGGATGGAAGACAAGGCCCTGTACGTCCTCTGCAGCCAACTTTGGCACTGCAGTGCAAAGAGAAGTGTCCTGGGTGGGGACCAGCAGCTGGTGTAGGGGAGAAAGGGATCCAGAACCCCACCAGACGGGACGGAGAGGAGAAGGAAGGATGGAGAGAGGCTGCAGGGCAGAAGGCAGGGCTCTGCTGGGGCTGTGGGCTGCTTGCCCTCCTCCTGCCACAGCCCCCTCCTGGGGAGGGCAGCGAGGGGACCCAAAGGCTCCTGCAGGTTTGCAATGCGCAGTCTCCTTATGGCTGCCGTGTGCAAAACAAAGTTTTTAGAGCCTTTCTCTTTGAGGATTTATGGGCAGAGTTCCTCCAGTCTTACTCACTGAAATGGATGAACAGCTCTAGATGAAACTTTCAACAACTAATGACAGCAAAGCTAGCCAGAGGCAAAAACCTAGCGTGAAGAAGTTCAGCCCAAATGATTAAATTTGGCAAAGTTTTAAGACAGTGAAAGAGAAAATCTTAAAAGGGGAAGTTCTGGATGACCTTAATGCTATGCACTGCAGCCTGTGGTGTCTGTAATAGGTTATTTCCAGAGCATCTGAGCGACTTCCAGTAGTGCATTAAGCAATGTAAGGAACATCTGTCACGAGGTTCATTTTCCCTCTCATCTCCTCCCTCGAGGGAAATTCTCTCATTTCTTAACCTCTACTGGACCCCCACTCAATAATGTTCATTACCTCAAGAGAAAAAGGAAAAGCCTATCAGAAAGAGGAAAAAAAGAAAAGACATAGATAATAGATCTAAGATTCAGGCTGCTTTGGTGACATTTTTAAAGTGTTTTTTGCCAAGCAAAACAGTATTTTAAAAAAAATTTTTTTACGTGATATTTAAGCATAGAAAAGGAAAGACAAATTAAAATTATTGAGCTATTTTTCCTTCACCAATGATTATGCAGCAATTTATCAACAAAATGAAACACGAACATCTGACTGGGATTATTTATTATACAGTAAGGCATTTATTTTTTGTTCACTTCACCAGGAACAGTGTCTCTGTTATGGCTAGTTAGCCATCTGTGTCCGAAGAGCTTTCAGGAAAGGATTAAACTGTCATTTGTTTTATTTCCTTTCATGAAATAACTCTCCTAACAGGGCTGGGGCAAGACTTGGGTATTGCTGGACTTGTTACCTTAAGGTGGCATTTAAAGGAGTAACTGGATCTTCCCTAGAGCTAAATCAAAGCAATGTAAAGTTTGAGGGGCTGTTTCTGTTCTTTTTGCTCCTCACGCATGCACGCATCCTTCTGGAAATGGCACAGATCAGGCAACGTCTGTGCCGTGCTTAGGCAGAAGTAGAATTATCCGTGGATTTATCTTTTTAAATCTGATTCATTCACTACATTTAGCCAATAAGGCCTGGGTTTAAGCACTGAGAGAATGTGCAGCTAATCGGGGCTGGGAGCAGGAGGCTGACAAAAATAACCCCAGAAGGCAGCGGTATTCCATGTCCTCCAGGTGCAGGGGATTCCCAGCCTCCGCCAGCCCCAGCCCCAGCCCCAGAGAAGGCAGCACTGCGGCATCCCTTACCCATCTACAACTGCACAAGTGGGGCAAGAAACTTCTAATGCTTCTTCCCTGCAAAGAAAGAGCAAAATAAGCCACCTAGGGCAGGGACTGAGCCCTCAGTAAAAGCAGACGGGAAACTGTTTGCCAGAAGCGTGTACCTTGTGGCTCTTGCAGGGGCAGAGCGGGGGGTCCTGGGGCAGCCTCCCAGGAGCACCAGCACCAGCTCACTCCTGACCTGTGTCCACAAATCAAAAGCACTTTTCCAAGAAAGGGGCAGATTTGGAAAAGTTTGGTTCCAGCAGCTCCTCACGCCACACTTTTACTGACTGATTTTTTGGAAGCGCTCGGTAGCCAAAGCTCTCAGGCGCTCGCGGTGCTTCAAGTGACAACTGTGCCCTGTTCAAGGGTGACCTGCACCAGAGCTCACAGCCAGGGTGCAAATGGAAGACACCCCTGGAGCAGCTGGCCCTGGCACTGGCTGGACCTCGAGGGGGACACTTTAGCCAAGGAGGGCTCTTCCAAGAGCCAAACATCTGAAAGGATCAGAATATGGGTCTTGGCTTCAGGGACCGTACATGCCACTGCAGTGAATTCCACATAACCACCTCTGATTGAGTGGAAGAGCTGATTTGTCATGAGTGAGTGGTAGTTAAAGAGCCAGGTATCCCATCTGAGCCACTGACTGCAGCTCTGGAGACTGCCCCAGCAGGAGCTGGTCTGGCACAGCAAACTGCAGGATTGCAGGAGAAATTAAATACTGACATCTATAGGATGTTAAATATTTCTAGCAGCTACAATAGGAAGAAACCCATCAACAATATCCATTCTTCACTAAAATTTCCTGGATTCATTCACATCAAGAGCCATTTCAGCTTTTCTGCCTGTCGTTGTTCAGGTGCTACTGGCTGCAGCCCCAAAATCGCTGTGTCCTGCCTGGACTGGCCTGCAGGACATACCCAGTGTGACTCCAGGGATGATTGGGAAGAAGCACCTGCAGCGAATGAAAGGGATAAACAGAGGCAGCAGCGGAGGCAGACAGAGCTCTGCAGGAATGACAGCCCTCCCTGGAGAGGTGACAGGCTCTCCTCCAGGCACCAGGGAGGCTCCGGGTGCCACCACCTCTGTCCCACCTTTACAGCACAGCAGCTTCCCCTGGGGATGCCTCTTGCTGGGAGGCACACGAGGGGCTCATTCAGGCCCCTGCTGCCTCGGTGGGACTGTGAGCAAGGAAACATCCACCTCCCAGGCTGTCCCTGGGAATCCGTGGAAGCGTCTCGTGGCTGGTGCAAACCCAGCCAGGTGCACACAGCTCGTTCCCACCTGGGTGTCACCAGTGCCCCCAGTGGGACAGCACTGCGCCTCCTGCCCACGTCTCCTGGAGCTGCTCTGCTTTCTAATCCCTGCTGTGTTTGAAGCAACCTGGTCACAGGCTGTGGGGCTGCAAATCCAGAGCTGTGACCCCGCTTCCAAACCTACAGGAGCCCCTGATTCTCCTGATCAATTCCCAGACAAACAAAAGCCAAGAAAGAGGAAGGACGCCCACGGCAGGCAGCATTTTCTTAGCAGCAATGCAATTATAATGCAGTTAGACTGTATCTGTTTACATTCCCAAATTGAAATAATCTTTTTCTTATCCCCCTGCCTTAACTTCCCTAACATTCCACTACCATGGTGTCAGCAGGGAATCCTGCTGCACTGCAATGAAGCTGCACTAAAGAACTGGAGTCATGGTAGAGACTGAACGGTAGAGACTGAAATTCTCAGCATTTTGTTTTCTGCTTTGGACTGAAAATGCCTCTTTTTAGAGAGGATTGCAGTTTCCAAGTGTTCAAGAGGAAGACCTGGGAAGATGAAGTAGTTAAAATAATTTCCTTTTTAATGGTTATTTTGCAGCCTTTTTCTTTTCAACTTTGAGGAAAGCTTTCAGCTTTCCCTGTTCACAGAACTCTAAAATAGGCAAGGTTGTTTGATTTCAGTAGTGAAACCATACAGTTCCTAGGATTCTTGCCATGGCATTTGCTCAGGGGAGCTGAAAGAAGATGCAATTACTTCCTGAGAAGCAGCAAGATTACCACAAGCAGAGACAACGTCAGAATTTGGTTTCTTTGCTTTCTTACACAGTGTCCCTTCGTCTGCTTCTCCCTCATCCCTCTCTGCTACTGGGAAGCTGCTAAAACACACCTGTGGGAAGTTTGGGCTTTTAAATCTGCGCCTTAAATGTCCCAACAGTTCCCCAACTTGCAGAAACTTTAACTTTATTCCTATCAGGTCCTTAATCTCAGTTTTCCTGGGAAAATCTCTGCAAGTATCTTCCTTCAGAAATCCACTACAGAACATGCCTGAGCTAAAGAGTTCCCCCCACCCCATGGAAACTGAGCGTTCTCCAAAAGATTAAGATTTTTAGATTTAAAATTCTTGTGTTTAGACTGAAATTACAAGCTAATAACAACAATCATGTCATTAAGTCTGGATGAAAGGTTTTGATCATGGGGAAAGTACATTCCAACACAGTTCAAATGAAAAATCTCAAAGGTTTGAGCCCCTCCCTCTCATACTCCACCTCCTCTCCTCCTCCCTGCGCTTCTGCAGAAACACAGTAAAGAAAGAGCTTCAAAAAGCAAGAAAGAAAAAAAAAATTTCTCTCCAAAATGCAAGCAAAACACTAACAAGTTTCAATTATAACAAGATACTTATTTTCAGCACAAAACACATTTTGTTTTTTTTTTTTTTTTTTTCCAACAGGCTCACAGTAAAGGTGCAACACACAAAGGCAAATTTTAGGAATTTCCATGATTTTTATGGATTGCATTGATCAGAAACGCATTTGTGCACTTTGAACTGCCAGTAACAATTTTGTTGTGGGATATACTTTGAATAATTCCTTTGCAAAAAGCATGATTATATATTCATTAGAAATGGAAAGTTGTTCTGGAAGTCCCGAGCTTCTAAATTAATGGTATTTCAATAAATAACATGGCATAAATTCAACATACTGATTGTCCAATTCGTCTTCCTCAAAGCTAAAATATATCATTGCTCTCTAATTGCAATTTCCAGCCATGCCATCCTCTTCATCTTAATTCTAAATGGTCTGCACTTATCGACTCATTTGCTGTGCACTGCACAATCGTCACCCTTAATTGCACAGATATTTTATTTTTGGAACAACACGGCGCAGCAACAGGCTTCATTTCTCTTTTCCTGACTTAGTCTCTATTAAAGCAAAGCATTTACAAAAGCTCTGTGAGCAGGGAGAGAACCCGAGTTGCCCCTTCATGGCCAGCAGTTCCCAGCTAATCACAACTCAGCCCCACAGCCCCGTGAGCAGAGCAGTGATTAAACTGTGCCTCAACAAAGCAACTTTGTGCACAGCCCTGACGTGCTCCCGGCACAAACGTCTCCCTCCTGTTATGATTGGTATTCCCCAGATGTTTGACTTCGAGCTCAGGCTTGGCAGGCGAGGCTCTGTGGCTGCAGTTCAAGTCCCAGGCTCGAGCAGCTCCAGTGTTTATTCTCATAATTTACACTTTGTGATGGCTCACGGACAGTTATGTACTTGGTTTTACAGCCACCACTTCCAACCAAGGAGTCAGTGGTAGATGCTTCCCAATTCCACCACTGGCAGGGGGCCCCGCACCATCAAACCGTCTCTCAAAGCAAACAAGCCGATACAAAAGAACGATTTGCTTCAGAAATAATAAAAAAAAAGCCTGAAATCTTACTTACTAGGAAGTCTTCTTCACAGTACACCTTGCCATTTACATTGTAGAATGCTTTCCCTCGTAGTCTTCTCCCTGTTAAAACACAGGACCATCAGAACTTTTTCTCCATACCCAAACCCCATCGTCCAGGATGCAAAGTGAAAAGCACACCTCCTGTACCTGCCTGTGGGGTCTGTTCCTGGCCCCTCTCCTCCCTGGAGGGCCCATCCAGAGCCAGGGCTGAGGATCAGGCTCTTGGCTCTATCTGGCCTTACCAAATCAGGTACCAAACCTTGCCTCAGGTACCAACTGAATGTTACCTCTAAGTGCTGGCTATGGAACCCAGCCGATACCAGTTCCTGAAACACTCACAATCTAAGCTCAAAAATGATTCGGGGAGAAAGGCTCCTTTGCAAATCGAGACAATTTTCTTGGCAGGTAAAATCCCAGCAGGCTCACACCCACTGCAATCAACAGCAGCAGTATGTTTGTCTCCAAAGGACTACACAAAGGATACTGCATATGGATGTTCCTGTCACCCTCAAAAATATTAATAATCAATGCCACAGCAGCTCCCTGTGACGCTAAAACAGTACAAGGCACACGTGATAGAGGGAAGGGCAGGAAAATCACATAGAAAACAAGAGATTTTATATTCAAGTTTTGACATTTGCCATTTCCTTAGCCCATGGGGAACTCGACTGACAAAACCTGAGATAGTCATTAACTGATGTCTCTCTTTAGAGTGAAGAAATGCACAGCAGACTCCAGAGAGTCCCAACAGCAAGGATCCAAACCAGGAACTGAAGAACCACCAAGCCAAATCAGTTTGTGGAGGCAGCACACCAGAGCTGCTCTGTTGAAAGCAGCGCCGCTTCACCAGTGTAAAACCAGAGAGGGAGGAGGAAACCACTCATCCCAACTCACCTCATTCCCACTCTGCCAGGGTCCCACTGGCCAGAGCTCCCAGGCATGTGGGAGCTCTCAGCAGCCCTTTACAGCCCCAGATGGACAGGGGCAAGGGAGAGGGCAAGAGGAATTCACAGCTCAACAGATCCCAGGTCACTGCCGGAGCTTCCCTCCATGGAATCATCTGGGTGTCTCCTCCAACTCCACCAGGAACACCACCGATCTCCATGGAGGGTTTGACGCCGAGGGCCGGCGAGCTGAGCCAGCTGGCCAGCACCGAGGGGCAGGAGTGCTCTCCACGGTTTCCATAAACAATGTTGAGGAAAATATGATTAATTTTCAGTGCTTGAAAGCGCCTTTTACACGTTGCCACTGTGATCTGATCCTGGGAAACAGCGTGTGGCACAAAGGAGTTGGGATCTGGGCTGATGCTTTTGGGAAATCACATGCTGCATGCGGTTGTCTGGTGGTTTTACTGTCGTGGCTGAGGGAAATGCTTCTTTTGTGTGCACATTCTTGGGCTGTCGATCTCACGGGCTGCTGTCTCCATACTGCTGGTAGGTGGAGTCAGCTCTTGTTTGTCTTTCCAGCTGCCCGGTGGCTCTGGTGAGGACCAGGACCCTGGTGACGTGGGTAACGTGCTCATCCCCTTCTGAGAGTCTCAGGTAAAACTGGGCCATCCCCTGAACAAGGTGCAGGGTTGGGACAGCAATCAGGGACCATGGGGCCTCTCTCAACTCATGCAGGAGCAACCACATCTAGATCTTCTCTCCTGCTTGTCAAAGCTGTATTTAAACCTCTCTAGGGAAAGGTAAAGTACATGTAATGAAAGGAAAAAAGGAAAGAGGCCAGAATGGCTTTGTGAAGGACATGTTGGCTCTCTCTGATCCAGCCTTGGCACACAACTTGTCTTCAGCTGGTGGACATGAAGTGGCTGCACCCCGACCAGGGACCTTGGGTGTGCTGATGCAGCACTTCCCCCATGTCACCCACGGAGCTGGGGGTTTGTTGCAGGGGAAGGAGCGCTGGCCATCACCTCAGCACACATCCACCGTGGTGAGAAGCAGCAGAGGTAATTAGGGACAAATCCTAAAAACCTAGAGCCGGTGGCTGGAAGGATCTCTGCAGGAGAGCAACGCACCAGTGCAGGGAGGAGCCAGCACCTCCCGAGGCACTGCAGAAGGGGCAGGAGGACCCCGACATCTCACCCTGTACCCCGGCCTGCCAGTGCTGAGGTTGACAGGAATGGCACAAGTTCTGCTCTGGTTCTTTCCTTAGCACAGCATCGCTGGCAGGAGCCAGCAGGGTCAGTGCTTTCCTGGACTGGGATGGAGCAGGAAGCCTCTGACCCAAAGCAAACAAGGCAAAGCCAGAGTTCTGGAGTGGCTCTCAGACACATGAGGCCTCAGATGCATTCCCAGCTGACTGCCCTGTGCCTGGCCCCGTGGTGAGTCCCCACATCAGCCCTGCACCGGTGGGATCCCTGCTCCCACCCCACAAGCCCCCAGTGCCCAGCACAGAGAGCTGCTCTCCCCGCCCTACACCTGCCACCTGTGCACAGCACTGCACTCCCAGCACAACACCTTCCAAAACTGAGGGAAAACACCATTTCCTCCATTTTCCAGCTGAAAAAAACAAAACACCTATTAGGGAACTGACTTGCCTAAACTCATAAAGCAGGCAAGCGGCTTGCTCATATGATAATGACTATTATTAGCGATGATTAATAAGATTGACAGGCCTTTAACCTTAGAAGAATTTCGTTCAGGGACCGTACAAAGAAACAAGAAACAGCAAGTTATCACTCAAGCAACCATGGATGCCTATATTGGCTTCTACATCCTGCATTTTAGAAATAAAGGCAAAAGTGTACATTCCACTGCCCCCCAGAAGGGTTGACTAAACGACAGCACTGAACATGGTCAAACACCACCCTCTGAGTGCCTGGGCATCACGTGCAAACTGCGACCAAGAGGGAAGTGCTGGCAATTGCAGCCAGGGAGACAGGAATCCTGAGGAGAGGCAGCGGTGGTGCCCCCAGCCCCAGGGCAGCCGTGCAGCAGGGCGGGTGCAACACCTTGGTGTTGGGATGCCTGCCCCGAGCTCCAGGGACTGGACAAGGGGGCTTCATCTCTCACGGTCCTGGAGCAACTCGGGGACCTGCACAGCACCAGCCTGCTCTGTGTAGCTGAAACCTGTTATTGTCAATGAGGCAGGAATTACAAGTCAAAACCCCCCTGATGTTCCTTTAGCCAGCTGAGCCAAGCACCTGGCCAGCCAGGGAAGGTAACATCACCCTGCCCACTGGCACACAGGCCCTGCTGCTCGGCTTTCCTTTGAATGACTGAGTCTAGCCAAGCCTGGTTACTATTTGCTTTCATAATATTGAAACAAAAAGAGTCAAGAGCTTCTGACAAAACTTGATGCAACTTGCTGAAGGTTCATTATAATAACAATGAGCAGCCTTAGCGCAGAGTTCAGAGTGTGGGGTTTCACAAACAGCGGCCTCGGTTCCTCCTCCTGCTGGATACCCACCTTGGCATGCCTGCCCTGTCAGACCAGTTTCCAGCAGCAGCGAGGAAGAGGCTCCGTTTCACACCCGACGGAAGAGCGGAACAGGGAATGCGCAGGGGGAGCCGGCCCGCGGCAGGAGCCGCTCGCTGTGTGCAGGCTCCTGACACCAGCAGCAGCTTTTAGGGGGAAACCCCTTCTCCCCTGAGGGCTCTTCAGCCTTGTTTTCCTCCAGAAAGCAAAGCTGATGCACTGCCAGTGACAAACAAGTAACTTCCACTTCCTGGCACCCGCACCTTGGAGGGGGAGCGAGCACCAGGCTAAGGGAGTTCCACCACGCCGGGAGGGAGGCAGGGACCTCGACAGCACTCCAGCAAACAGGGCAAACATTCACGAGATAATCTAGCAGATAACGAAACGAAAGCTAGAAATGACTCTATCCGAAGGACCAATCACAACCGGTGATTGCAATCAACATGACAAACGTTCAGAAGAATGCAGGTTTGTGGAACTCCTAAAAAACCCCAAAACTAAAAGCAGAATCATCTCTAGGTTTTTAACAGTGGTTTGGACATTTAACCAGTTTATAAGTCTCTGTTATTTAAATGTGTCCATCAATTACTTCCTGCATAATTTTTATATCCTACATGTTGCAAACCAAAAGGAAGGAATGGGAGAGCTGTTGCTTTATCACAAGATTCAACTCAAAGACAGCTTGCAAAAGGAAAAATGACCCCCAGCTGACACAGGCTGTCCACAAGTATTCTCCCCAGTCTCCACAACACTTTGCTGGGTGGTGAAAACACACCAGCCAAGAAGCCAAGATGGAGTAAAACTTTTTCCCAATGCTGTTTCAAATGCTGCTCTGGGACCCCATGAAAGAAAATGTGAATCAGCCCAGGTTTTACAGTCTTGAGGACATGACCCGAAAGAGCACTGGAAGTGTCCTGCCCCCTCCCCTCTAGCCTGGAAAGCATCTTCCAAGCCCTCCCTGCCGCTGCTGGCCATGAGCATTTGCCTGTGGGGAGGTCAGTTTATCAATCACAGCCTTCAGTGGAAGATCTCCTGTCTCACACAGGATGGATGCAACCGGATCAGGGGCTGACACCCCCCTGGCCGCTGTAAGACAGGAGATAGGAATGTCTCACTGTCACAGCAGGGTTATTAGACCTAATTACTGTTTGCAGCATGCTTTGAAGTTGAAAACTGCCAGGCATTATTATAATATTTTAAGTACTTTGATGATTAAAAACACACAAGCCTTTGGTAATCATGATTTAGCAGTACTGTAGAGTAAGCAAGTTCATGTGAGAAGCCTGCATTGTCTCGGTGCCTGATGCTACTCAAACACAAACAGCTCCCCTCTGACATCATGGGAATGCTGCAGCCCCAGCCCTGCCTCCCAGATAACGCCTGGTGCATCCCAGAGGCTACCAGAGGCTACCAGCGTGCTGAAAAACCCACAGCAGAGCATCTCCTCACCATCAGGATCCCTCTCGTGCTACTCTCAACAGAGACGTGCCTCTTCTAACTTCATGTGGGAAGTTTTAGTGTTAGAGGGGACAAAGAGTGAAATGACTAATAATGTCCTGTTATTTCTAATGTCACAGCTATGTGGAACAAGGATACTATTTTAGCCACAAAATGTAATTAAACCTTCCCCTATGGAGCGCAATCCAAGAGTTCAGTTGTAGGTGTCACTGTTAAAGACAAAAAATTCATTAAACAGAGCTAATTAAGGGTTTGAACAGCCCAACACCGTGGAATATCACTCCAGTGGCTGCCATTCCTGTTGGCCGGGGACACGGCTGTGCAGCACAGAGGAAGTGCAGGCAGAGGGGGTGCAGGCAGTGGCCAAGGCACAGGCAGCTGCAGGAGCGGGCAGGGCCGTGCCCCCTGCCCAGCCCCGGGGCCCTGCCTGAGCCCCCAGGCCGTGCCCTGCTCCTGCTGGGAAAGCGGCACCCAGGGGCTCCTGACTTGTCTCACAGCACCAAGACAGATCCACGGCATCCTTCTTTAACAGCTCTTTCTGGAGGAAAAAAAAAAAATCTCACATTGTTTCTCTCCTTGAGATTCTTCCTCTTTCTTATTTAATGAACTGTCAGCGCTAAGGCTGATTGGGACGCCCAGTGAGGATCTCTGTGCTCTGGGAGCTCTGGTCCATGACTTGCTCAGCTTCCTGAGCGTGGCAGCCCGAGCTCTTCATGCCTGGCTGACCAAAGAACTGTGCCTGTTTTAGTTAGCAATATTAAACATGGACCTAATTGCTTGTTAACCGCTTCAGATGCCATCTCTGCAGTGACTGATGTGACACCAGCACCAGTACTCATCTCAGCCCAGCGCCTTAAGTGACAGTCTCCCAAAGCCTTCACACACACGCACAGAGGATTAATACACAACAACATTTGCTCAAATATTTCCCAGCTACCTTAACAGTGAAGGAAAATTCCCATGTATTCCCCAAAGCCCTGTGCAAGTGGAACGAGACATAAGGTGGCTTGAGCTGAGCAAATGTTTCTGCCTGCCCACTGCCCACCTCTGCCACGCTCCATCACTGCTCAGTAAAACGTCAACTTTCTCCAGGCCAAACCCGGTTTTCGTTTTACAAAACCACCCTGGCACTTGGGCTGGGGCTGCTCTGATTCCGAGCCGGCCTGTGGTGCACCCGTGGGCTGCCCACACTACCAAAGGCACCTTTCCAGCGCAGGGGCCTCCCGAAGGTCCTGCCCACAGCAGCACCAGTGCCCAGCAGCCCCGGGCACGGGCTGCAGCTTCTCTTGCCACGCAAGCAGTGACTGTCCCTCTCACCTGTGGGAGGCCACCTCATGACTGAGGAACTGCGACACACAGAACTCTAAAGCTGAAGGGCAAGTGAAACCTTCAGAACCCAAACCAGTTTTCCACAAACCCCTAGGTTTGACAGCTACTATTTCTGAACAGCGGAAGCTAAATTTTAAGTCACCAGATGAGTCCAGCAGCTGAAACTTCAAGAGAAAGACCAAGTTTTACAAACACAATAAATAATTGAAAACATTAAGTAGTAACAAGCTACCCCTGCTACCTCCTCTGCCCAGTCACCTCTGGCTAAAATGGGTGCAGAATTTCACCCAAGAGAGCCATTTCCTTTCAAGCAGCAGAGGAGGTTTGCCTGCCCAGGAACTGAAGATGTGCCAAAAGAAAACAAAAGCTTCTAATACTTTTCCTTTATTTGTCACCATTCCTCCTTTACTCACGTGTGAGTTTGGGCCTGCAGTTCCCCATCCCTCCCTCTGGCTTACACTGCCCCTCTGCACAGAGGTTTTCTTTCCACAGGGTTTCTGCCACTCCACCCGTTGCGAGCGGGGCACACCGAGGCTGCTTCAGCCTCTCAATAACTGTTAATTAAATTTTTCTCCTCGGTCTCCTGCAGTGGACCCACACAAAGCCACCAAGCACAAGCTCTCCGTGCCGGGGTCCCGCGATGAAGCTGCCACCACAGTCAGGGTGCCAGGAGGGGACTGAGCTCCAGCCCAGCCCCTGGGCTTGGAGAAACTTCCATCCCCCCACCGCCACGGCCCCCTCCCCTCCTCGTAATGCTCAGGCTTTGTGAAAGAAGGGGTGAATTTCTGGGGCTTTCAGGGGTTTTAAGATAGGGGGAGAAAAAAAAATCAATGCCAAATTCCTCTGAATAGAAGATACTGCATGTTGGCAGAAGCCACTTTTCACAGACTCCAGCCGTTTGAAATCTGAAACACTAAAAAGTGGCTACTGTGGATGTGCTGTATTCTTCTTTTCAAAGCAATCTGGCACACAATTTTGCTCCCCTGTTCCAGGACCCAATCCTGCATTCCTTTCACGCTCAGACTCCCATTGACTTTAAGGAATGCAGGATTGGATCCTAAATGTGTGCTTTACTCACACAATAGCTCCTCATGGTTACGATCTATTGAGAAAGGCACACTTTAAAAGCCATTTGGAATTGCAGGCTCATCCACCAGGCCAGAATGCCTGTAAAGATCTCCCATTATTTCGGGAAAAATGCTCAGTGTCTGGATTGCACACACACACTCTCACACGTTTTCCTGGTTTCAAGCTGCAGGCACAGCTTAGCTTGAGATGCATCAAAATATTTTGAGCACTGATCTGATAGCCCCTAAAGAAACCACGTGTAATTTTAGGTTTGGAAAAAAAGCAAAACTCCGGGGAAAGGGAAAAAAAAAAAGCCACCAAAGCAAACATATAAGCAGCTGAATCTTAAGGTCGGTTTTTCAGAGAACTTTTGTAAAAGCCTCTAAAAGACCTGCACTGGCTAAGACAAAACAGAGCCTTGCACTGCTATTTTTGAGGATGCTGTATATTGAGTTACGAGGCTATTACGATGCAAATCTCAAATGTACAAGCTTTTTACTCGGCCATAAACACAAAACAGTATACATTGTCCTTTCAGAAGAAAAGGTTTGCTGCTAAAATAGCAGAAGCCCTACGTAAATAACCAACATTCTTTCTGCCTGAGGTCACTGACTTGGCCTATTCAATTCCAGGCTAGTCTGGGATTTGACAATCTAAGCAGGGGAGAGGCCCTTTCCTTTTTTTCAAAAGAATGCTGGGATTTTATTTGAAATTTAAACTCTTGCAAACAAAAGGTGGCATCGTATGTTGGAGGCCTATGAAGGTGGAGTACAGGATGTGTATTGTTTTCTCCCTTTACATAGGTTCTTTCAGGAAAGAGTATTCAGAGTCTGTGAACGAATTCTAGTAAAATATTATCATCAGGTAGACAGACATAGCAAGATATGAACAAGCACTTTAAAGAGATAAGAAGATTCAATTTCAAGAAATATTGAGGCAGAAAAAGCAAAAAAATTGTTTAAAACGATAGTTTAAATTATAATTTCAAATAAATTATTTTCAAATTAATAACTGGAAATCATTCTCTAATTTTTCATATTTGTACACCAAAACCGAGCTTTTCAGTGCAAATTACCCGTGGCTACAAAGTCAGCATTCATTCTCATTCTCCATCCCGTCTGCCCTGGGGAGGCAGATGGTAGTTAACTATTTTTCCTCCCAATTACCGTTGCCCAGCTCTTACTCGGACTCTCACAAAGGCACCCTCTTGTGTAGTACAATGATCATCGCCCTTCTGGGCTGTTCTCCAGGCTCTGCACTGCCCTGTGCCACCTCCCGAGGCGGGAGCGGCCCCTGCCACGCCCGCACCGCTCCGAGCCGCGCTCAGAACGGAGCGGTTCCGCTGAAGGCAGCGCGGGCCGCGGGGCCGCAGAGCCGCAGGGCCGC
>VWPU01006869.1:0-59506 GCA_013398955.1 Callaeas wilsoni
ATAATATATAATAGATTATATAATATATCTTTAAAAGCTAATCAATAAAATAAATACTGAAAAGGGGCCCTGCACTCTGCCTGCCCTGGGGAAAGGATTGTCCTGTCCCCCTTCCACGAGCAGCAGTGTCACTGGAATTAATTGTCCCGAGCGCTGAGATAATGCTGTGAGAGCTCTCCCCACACTGCACAGGGGAAATTGGATGCAGCACCTTTTTCCAGAGGATTTCCTCTGGGAGCATCGGCTGCAGGAGCTCGTTTCACACCATCTCCTGGCTGCTGTTTTGTACCAAGGGGGGGATTTTCTTCATGTTCCAACATTTCCAGCACTGACTCGCACGGAAGTCACAGAGCAGGGAGGGGAAAACCAGGAAGGATGGCCCAAAAGCAGTGTGTAACCTCAGATGTGCCCATGTCAGTTGGCTGGTGGGTTAAATATTAATTTCCAGCCCTGTTCCCTCTTGCCAGACTTTAGGATGGCAGCGGGGTACTTCCATAAGATTTACCTTTCCTTGCCTGTTAAAAATAGAGCAGATTGATCTGTCCATCCTGCAGGGCTCTGGCTCCTGGCTGCCAAAGTCTTTATTTTCCTTGCTGCTTGTCCCTCCCGTGAGGAGCTTGGTGCTGTTCTGGGGTGTGACAGCAGAAGGTGTCGGCTCCCCTCCCGATGCAGCAATCAGGAAAAGCCCCAAAGGGAGTCAGTGTGGCAGGAGCAGGGAGTTTGGCAGCGGTTCCGCGTCCCTGGCACTGCCAGGAGCCCGTCCCGGCTCTCTCCCTCCCTTGGTGCCATCGCTGGGGCTGTGCCACACCCGGAGCCTCCCTGGGCATCCTTTCCAGAGGGGATTCTGAGCCGCCTTACCCGGCAGCACGGAGGGGCTCAGGGAAGCTGTGGCTCCGAGCAAAAGGCCAGGACCATTAAAACGGCAATAAAACAGATGGTGGAGAGTGGAATTGAGTTTTTGGGTATCTGTCTGAAGTTACTGCAGTGAAAAGCAGCAAAGAAACCACCACAAACCTCCAAAATGGGAGAGGTCTGGCATTAAAAACCATCAAGGCTGGCATATTTGGGGGAAATCTGGGTTTTATTTTTTAATCTGTGCCTTTTGAGGGCAAGCTCAATAAAGCTCTCGGTGTTGGAGGTTGAATGCAACAATCTCCATAATGAAAATTCCATCCAAGGGCAATATTTCACAAAAAGCAGAAAAAACCTACCCTGCATTAAAAATACTTTTTTCCCCCCAAAGTATCCGGAGAAGCAGCCCAGTAAATAATGTCACTACAGGCTAAATAGATTTGGAGATGATAAGTCTTTTATTTTTGCAATAATAGTAGCAAATAAAAAAAGGCCATTTCATATCTGAACAATGTTTTTTATGTTCAAATAACAAATATAAATTTCCAAGTGGTTATCTCCATATTTCTTAATGGTAATGCATTTCCAGTTCTAACTCCAGCAAATACCCATTTTCACTCCAGAATTGTTATCCTATAAAGTAACAGCAACTGATAGGAGGAATTTATAGTGAGTATAGAGATTATTGATTCTTAATGTTTAAAGGATTCATAACGCAAACATCAGTGGCAAAATATTTTTGCATTTTATTTTTATATTTATTTGGAAAGTCTATAACTGCAATGGCTTCTTTTACTAAACTGAGAAAAAGTATAAAGTGCCTTGGAATAGTCTTAGCTACAAAGGTAATAAGTGCTTAGATGATTGGATAAAATGTGGTTTTCTTTGAGGAGAACACATCAAAAGAATCAGTTTAGGGTTTCTGAGCATCATCATTCACGGATGTTCACCCTCCTGCAAGTGCAGCAAAGCCAAAGCATCACTCGGAGCTCTGTGCTAACAATCAGACATGGACAAACAACCAGAAATGACCATCCCACAAAATAATTTGATTTTTCTACCCAAGTTCTTAGCAGTCCAACCCCTAAACAGCCCTTTTGGATATACATGAAAAGCAGTGAGAGCTTTCACAGGGGAACAGCTCCACTTCCATTTCCCAAGCCTTTTTTTTTTTTTTTCTGTAAAAGAAATCTCTGTAGGAACATGAGACTTTTAAGCTCACAAAAATAACTCAACATTGCCCTTTTAAATTGTTTCCACTGACAACCGAAGTCACAGTGGCATTTGTTCCTGCAGATCCCAGCACACACATGTATCCATAATGATCCATCCCTCGGATGGCACAGTTCTTCTGTGCTTGCTACCTGTCAGGCTTGTACTCCAGAACCTTGAATATCAGTGACTCACTAATGTTTTATGATATTTTACCTCACTTTATGGTAGTCATTTATGACAAGACCAGAATGACATAAACTGCCATAAAGCAAAGCAATGCAATCACACAAATGACCATAAATCAAGATAGCAACAGAAAAAGGTCATAAAAAGGGAAGAAAATTGGAGAAAACAACATTTGAGTTCAGATTCCGAAGTCTGGAGTTAGCAGCACCGAACTTCAGGACAGATGGATGTGAGCAGCCAGAGAATTCAGTGTTCCACTGATACCAATCATTTCGGGAGGCGCTGACAGTGATGCACGGATGGGCTTTCGCTACTTTTAAGGCTGTTCTGATGTCTAAAGAGTTTATTGCAGGTGTGCGAGTGGGTTTTGTTTCTCCTGTGAAGTTATCTCAGCTTTGTCCTACACCCCAAGCAATTCCCAGCTCGGATGACCTTTGGGACAACTCTTCTATAATCTCTACTTATCTTCCGTGTTAAATGAAAAATGTTTTCCTGGTAATCAAGTTGGCCACGTCCTAAAGAACGGGATCATGATGCTCTTCCCTTGGAAGGCTTTTCTTGGTGTGAAGGAGCAGCTCCCAGCCAGGGTGGGAATTGGGATGTCCAAGGGTGGTCAGCGGGGATCAGACAAATTGCGGATTGTGGGTGGGTGGAGCTGGAGCTGTGGTTTCTGCGAGGTCCCCTTGCTGGTGGGGACACGAGCAGGACCAAAGGACATCAGGGAGGACAAGGAGCTCAGGATCAGCGCCTAATGGGGCAGCAGGAGCTGTGAGCAATGAGGTGGAACGGGACGTAAACCACACCTTAAAGTTATACCCCCATAAAAATGAGAAACTGCTGGTGGTGCAGATAACAGCATTTATGAGGAGAATTTATGGGCTGCTCATGTGGTATAAATATATACAGTACACAAACACCAGTGGGAATAAATTCCACTGGACAACCCTGTTATTTTAACAGTAACCTTGAAAATATTATGTTATTTAACTGAAGAAAGTGTTAAAGGAACAATACATAATTTAATCTCCTCTCCCCTGTCCAGCTCACCTCCGTATTAGCAGCAGTGGTGTTGTAAGAAGTGCATTAAGATAAACACTGACCGTTAATTGCATTTATTTTAACATCCTCGTGCTTCTCCATCCACCCCCTTGCGCTTTCAGCCTGTTTCTGAAGGAGTCGAAGTGCTTGAAAAACACTGAGGACATATTTTTCTCCCTAATCTTGATCCAAAACCTCTAATTCTTTCCCTGCTGTGCTTCTCTGTTCCCGAAGTGAGTTGCTTTCCTCTTTTGTAGTATCACTCGTGCTCACAACTGCCAGAACCATTTCTGGTCATTCCTTTGAATTCTTCCTTGTCAGAGGACACCAGAGCAGTAAACAGAGATGACAGAAATGTAGCAGATAAGCAAAAAAAAGAAAAAAAAAAAGGAAGAACAAACTCAAAAAACCCCAGAGCAGTTGGGCTGAGAGCTGGGGAGCGGAGCCATCAAAGCGAGGAGATCCCAGCGGGGCCGGGGCTCTGAGCTGGGGGGGACGCACCGAGGGGGGATCGGGGGTCCCCGAAGAGCTGCGGAGCCTGGTGCTCCACCTCGTCCTAATTCCCTGTTCATTCCCTGTCCAGAGCATTTGGGAACGGAAAATGCCATGCCCATTTTTAAAAGGAAATTTGTTTGCCCTTCCGACTCTTTCCAGCTCCAGTTTTGGGAGCTGTTCACCAAGGTGTAAATTCCCTTTCTCTGCCTGTGCTCTTGCTGCCAAGAAAGTAAACTAGGACAAGTTAACAGAGTGATCCAAGAGGAAAGGAAAAGCTGGGATCTTAATTTTTGATGCAGTCTATGTGTTCTCATTATTACATTGTCTGTTTGTATTACTTTTGATTTATAATGTAATTGGGGAACTATAGAAATGTTAATGGGAAAGATACTGTTCTGAATATGACAAAGTTGTTTACTAATTGTTGCCTTTAACTTGGGCTAATTTTGTAGTATTGAAATATTTAAAAATGTTTTATTTCTTTATTTTTGGGTTGTCACGAAAGCGTTGTTTGGTTCCAACTCCATTCTCAGATGAGCTGAGCTCCCTCCCCCTTTAAAAGTAGGAAAATAGTGCAAATTAAAAATTTGTTACACTGGGGTTCAATCTCAAACCTTTAGGCAAGCCCATCCATTTTGTTAAATATTTAGATGAGAAATCGTTGCTTGGCTGTTTATTTATTTATTTTTCCAACATCCACCGTGCTGCTCATTATCTTAGGGGAGATGGAGAATATTGCAATGATTATTAGTAAGCCTGGTAATGAGATTACTGAACCATTTGCAGTTGACTTCTTTTTTTTTTTGCGGTGCGTAATTACAGGGGTTTATTTACAGTGCCTTTAGAGGGTTTGGTTTTGTTTTTGCCCTTTAATGAGTCCCATTTATATGCTTTGTTCTTCGAGGAAGGGAGAAGATTGTATCTCTGGGCGTTTTGCATTTCTGCCTTCCTGGCACTCCCCCTGAACGGAGTGTTACACTTCAGGTGGAGGAAAGCAGCTCTTACCCAGCCAGGGGATCCCCACTCTGAAAGCTCCCTTACACCTGAGCAATCGGACTGGTATCAATGGGGAACACCCAGGTAAACGGGATTATTTGTGCATTTATCTGGGTGATTCTCCCAGCCTGTGCTCAAGTCAATGGAGGGAGCCTCATCGACTCTCTTTGGCCTTGTGTGTCTCGTAAATGTGATTTATTAATAGAAAACAGTGGAAGGGAAGAGCTGCTCTGCAGGCCTTAAATATCTCATAACGGGAGTTGTTGAGGTTGGTCGCATCATTGTCACGTTTATTACTCCCATTCTCGACTCTTGCCCACTTTTCCACCAAAACACTTGTGCTTTCAGCAGTTTCTGGAGCTTTTGGTGGAGGATTCCTGGTATGGAGGGGGAAAAAAAAGAAGAAAAGAGATTTGGGGCAGTTACTGGGAACAGGCACAGCAAAGTCCTTGGGGAAGAGGGAGCTATGGAAGAAAGATGGTGCTACAAGGCTTATTCTGGAAGACAGAACCCTTTAGTTAGAGATCACAAGGGTTAGACGTGTGAAAATACAGCATCTTCCTTTGCCTGGTGACCCAAAGTCTGCAACATTGAGTTAAAATTCTCCCATTGCCTCAGTGCCTCGGATCCATTGTGAGGCAGTGAAACCATCAAAACTCCTTTTGTCTCCTTGCTTTAGCAGATTTATTTACAATAGGTTCAATTCTAAATTCGGGTACAAAGATGGGAAAATTTTATGCACCCAGCTTTAATCACCTGAATAGTGCACAGGCAAAAAGATGAAAATTGGGGTTAATATGTGACTTTAAATGTATGGCTCTAACCCAAGCTATTATTTAGAAACCAGTGGGCTGTTGTTTCATTTGTAAAATTGCAAGTTCTGGGATTCCTTTCATATTCAATAGCAGATCTGTGTTGAACACTTGAAATTTATATAAATCCACAGTTAAAATGCCTTAAATGCAAAATTTATTTTTTCCATCAGCAGCAAGCAAGTCGCTTGCTGTAAAAACCCAAAACCACACAGAACATTTCAGTTTAGCCGAAAAATTAGAATGTAAAAAAAAACAAAACAAAAACCAAAAGGACAAGAAGCTCCAGAATAATTGCATTTCCTCGCAGAATAATGCCAAAGCTAAAAACCTGTTTATTTTATCTCAGGATGTGTCTGTTGACTTCTTCATTATAGCAAGAATAAAACTGCACCACAAAAGGATCCATGACTTATCCAAGGGAATTTAAAGCCAGGTCCCAAACACCCTGGCTGTAACAGAAATCCTTGCTGCAAATTAAATGGATCAGGTCTGTGGAGAGTCAGTGGAAGGGAAGGAAGATGATCACCCCCAGTATTTAACTCGCATTCCAGCCACGAGCTGTGATGCTGAATCCCCCTAAATCAGGATTAAGAACCAACACCCCCCTTTATTTTTAATGTGCCACGTGCTTTTGTTCCTTTGAGCTGAGCTTACGTGAGCTGGCTCGCAGCACTGCTGCATTCTGCTCCTTTTTTCTCTAGAAGCACATGAATAATCTCACCTGAGGTGCACAAGGCAGTGACAGCCACCACGTACACACTTGATTTCTGAAGCACTGCATTACAGAGAGAGAACCTCATCAGAATAAACCCTTTCTTAGAAAGAAAAAGGTTCAAAAAAACCCTGTATCAAACAACCAGGGTTAATTTTACTCCGTGAAATTCCAGATTCAGCTAAACTGCCATCACCTCGTTGGGAGAACTTGTCACACTGCTGGAATTTAAGCACGGGTGATCTAGTGGGAGTAAACATCCTCGAGTACAGTGGCTAAAGGATGAGCACCCTGGGGTTTCTACCAGGCCTCCACGACCGTATATTGATGCTGGGCTCCTTGCTTCCCCTGGTTCTGAAGCACAATTAATCATCTCACTAAGGTGCCCTGTGTGGTCCATAATTAATATTACACATCGACTTTGGGAAGAAAGCTTTGGGGGGGATCTGGATGCTCCAAAAGAAATATGGCACCTCCTTCATATTCACCAGCGAGCTGGGCTTGGGTCTGCGTGGTGGAGGTTGGGCTGCTCCGGTTTAAAAGATGAGGAGTGATGAGAATGTTTCTTTTCCACCCCTTGCCCCCAACACTTGTAGTATTCTCTCTGTTCAAGCACTGCCCCGGTGCTAATTTTTGCCAAAAGGGAAAGAGAGGGTGAAAAATCATTAATTCAATTTCTCACTGGTTTGCCTCTGGTGATTGCTGTCACTTCAGGTAATAGCTTGTCTGTGGTTCTGACCCAATTCTTACACCAGTCCTTCCATACTCAACCAATTAATCTAATGGTTCATTAATTGCAAACATCTGAAATCATTAGAACCTGATTGAGCACAAAAGCATCAAATCCTGTGAAGCTGTGACTGCTTAGCCAGCAAATGGTCTCATTGCAAAGGAATGTCAATGTTTATAGTAAATGTAACCTAAACTAGGGTGTTCATTGACATATCCCTCCATTTGTATACAACGGCTCTGACATCTATCAGTTCAAGAGTGCATGATTTATCCACTGCTATATCCTGGAACTGACAAGCCAAAGATTACAGCTTAACCTACATGAAAGCAGAGGCTGTATGTATTCCTAAAATAAATATTTAGTAACTGACAAGCTCTGGTTAATATTAATTCCTGATAGAAAGCAGTCAATTTAAGCTTACTTCATGCCAAAATCTATTTGTATTTTGTAAATCATTTTTCATTAATATAGTCTAGAGGATCTCGAGGAAACGTGTGAGTGGGGGTGGGTGGCTGTATCACTTGCATTTTGTATCTCCCACATCTGCGTTAAGGACAACCCTTCGTGTGCCTGGGAAGTGGGGAAGGGCACACCCCGGTGATGGATGGGAACTGGAAAATGGAGACCTAATTAAGTGAATTTAGTGAGTGTGAAAGATGCCAAATTGGGCGTTCTGGAGTTATGGGGGAGCCAGCACAGGTAGCACTAAACATCCCTGCCAAATGGCATCAGGGATTCCTCTGTCACCCTGATGTGGAGCAAGTCCAGGCCTTGTCATGTGTGCTCACAATGTCTGTCTGGGATTGCTCTCTTTTTCTTTGTTTTTTTCCTTTTTAGTGCCCTGCTCTGGTTGACAAGGCGGTGATTGGTCAAAGGCTGGACTCCATGGTCTCGGAGGCCTTTTCCAACCTAAATGAGTCTGTGATTCTTCTTCTGTTTGTTTTTAGAGGCTACTGATTGTTCTACTGATAGATAAATAGTGAAAGACATGAAAATATCCATTAGAATGTTCCTGAGCATCGGCACTCCCCAAAATGTTTCTGCCTTGCTGCTCTGGTGACAGCTGCCTTCCCACAGGGCCCAGTCTGGTCCAGCACGGCTGTCGTGAGGGGGGAATGGTATTTTCCTGTTGAACACATGTTTTTGATAGATGTCTTCATAGGAAATCTTAGTGGGCTGCTTAGTTTATGGTTACGAGTATGAAACTTTGTGCAGGATGCAGAGTTCATGCGGCCCCTGCCCAGGACAGGTGCTGAGTTGGTGGTGTAACAAAGGTGAGCACTGTGTGTTCGTCAGACAGGGTAAAAGTGGGAGTCTACCTGCCTAGGTCTGCATTTTAGCCCCTCACCATAACATAGCAACACCTCTAAGATAAACGTGTGTGTAACTCATCCCCGTGCTCCTGAAAGCCCTCACTGGGCAGAAGGGAAGGGACTGGTTCTGTCCTTCCCAAACTGCAAGCAGTGAGCAGCCCACACGCTCATGTCCTGCACTGAAATATTCTCATTAAAAGATGGATAATAAGGGTGCAGAGTGATGCCAAAGTGCTTAAAGAGCTGTCGATGTGAGCAGGATCCTTCTGCTCCCACGGATAGCAGTGGGGAGGGCTTGGGGAGGGAGCAGGGAGAGCCAGGGCTGGGGGCTGCTCAGGGGGGGAAGGAGCAGGCTGTGTGCTCCTGGCAAGAGATGAGCAGTATCAGTAGCCCTAATGATCCAGGGCAGTGGCCTGAGGAAGTCCTTGGAGTGTGGTTTCCTTTATCACTTTTACCGGGCTGCCCTTTGGGAATGAGTTACGATCTGCTGGTTTGATCTTTTGTATTGTGTGTGGGGTTATTGCACCTTTTAGTTCCTGACAACAGTAGTAAAGCTGCCAAGTATTACTTAAAGTGTGGGAATGTTTATAAGAACTCAGCAAAGGAGAGTGCCTGGTGTTCAGAGGGCTGAGAGAACGAGAAACATCGTCAGCCACTGGCAAAACGGGGTGCTGGGTGCAGCACCTCGCTTCGGAATGACCTTTTCCAGCTGCTGGAATGAGCCTTTATCAGAACCCAAGAGCCAGGAGCAATGTAAATCCTTAAAAGCACAGTTCTAGGGTGCATCTGTGCTGCATTTTGAGGAGAACTGCATGTGATTCTCTAGATTCCTGTACGTTCCCATCTGCTGTGGAGTTATTGCAGATGAAATCCCAAAGCATGTTTGTTCTGAACATGAAATTTTCAGTTTTTGACAGTGTTCTAATGGAATCATAGTTCAAAATATTCAGTGAAAACATTACACTCCCCCATCATTAAGGTGAATTTTGTTTGCATGCTCTTTTCCCAGAACACTGATGTTAATTTTTGCTTAACTTTAGTCTTACAAGGTATGAAGCAATTTAACAGACTCGGTAACCTTTCATTAAAGTTCAGTGCAGTACTTAAGCATGTTGGGTGCATTAATTGTTAGCTGACAGCTATTATTTCTGTGAAACACTTTTGTAGGAAAATTTCTGCTTGATGGATTGGATTTTACAAAATTTGCATTTCACTGAGCCAGAGTTAACTGGTACTTAGAGCTCCAGTAGATATTTAAATTAGAAAACAATCATTCTTTAAACTATTGTTAAATATCTGTTAAAACCATGAAACTTGTTTAGGATAAACTTGATTATGGAGCTCATATCGCTGCAGTGTTGGCTTTGACACATCATTATAACAAAACTGGATCTTGATGTAGCTAGAACTGGAGTCTGCAGCCAGTCCTGAGCGCTGGCACGAGGGAGAACCAGGAAAATGAGCAGTCTGATGTGCTTCCAAAGCCCTGCTCCAGAGCTGCGGTCAGATATATGAATTTCCTCCCGAGGATGCTATTAGGGGGTGTAACGCAGGCTGAGCAGCTCTCCGAGGTGCCGGGGAGCGTGGAATTTCTCAGGCAGTAAACTCGGAAGGCTTTAATGGATTAGCGGAGCTGTCCTGGCTCCTGACTTTGCAGTGACCCTTGCGGGCAGCATGCCGAGCTCCCAGAGCTCTATCGGGGGTACTGGAAAGCATCGGGGGCTCTGGAGCACCGGGGGTACTGTACAGCACCGGGGGTACTGGAAAGCATCGGGGGCTCTGGAGCACCGGGGGTACTGTACAGCACCGGGGGTACTGGAAAGCATCGGGGGCTCTGGAGCACCGGGGGTACTGTACAGCACCGGGGGTACTGGAAAGCATCGGGGGCTCTGGAGCACCGGGGGTACTGTACAGCACCGGGGGTACTGGAAAGCATCGGGGGCTCTGGAGCACCGGGGGTACTGTACAGCACCGGGGGTACTGGAAAGCATCGGGGGCTCTGGAGCACCGGGGGTACTGTACAGCACCGGGGGTACTGGAAAGCATCGGGGGCTCTGGAGCACCGGGGGTACTGTACAGCACCGGGGGTACTGGAAAGCATCGGGGGCTCTGGAGCACCGGGGGTACTGTACAGCACCGGGGGTACTGGAAAGCATCGGGGGGACTGGAAAGCACCGGGGGTACTGGAGCATCGGGAGTACTGGAGCACCGGAGGCTACCCCACTCTGCTCCCCGGGGTTCAGCACCGGGGCCGCCGAGAAAGGAGCGGAAAGGACCAGAGCTCGGGAAAGGCGGAGGGGAAGGAACTGGCAGTGATAGAAGAGGGGTAAAGCGCCTGGGCAAGAACGTGAAGGCTCCCTGCTTTAGCCGTGGTGGTTTCGAGGGCTCCAGAGGAGAGAGCAGAGCAGCTGGCAGGGGCTGCGTCAAAAATAAGAATTAAAAAAAGGCAAAGCTCACACACACAGCGAATG
This sequence comes from Callaeas wilsoni, assembly GCA_013398955.1. Lineage (NCBI taxonomy): Eukaryota > Metazoa > Chordata > Aves > Passeriformes > Callaeidae > Callaeas > Callaeas wilsoni. The sequence continues at coordinate 10,827 of VWPU01006869.1, forward strand.
GGGACATTTGATCTATCTGGCTGATTATGTTGACCTGCAGTGAAGATGCTGGGAGCGCTGAGGACCAAGAAAGAGAATCTCTTGAGGGAACCAAATTGCCCAACAAAGAGGATGAACTGAGCTGAGGGAGGAATTATAGAGCGCAAAACATTCCTAAATTGATAAGATCCAGTAAGACAGAGACATTTATTTATAAGTGTGGAGCACTGGATCTGTGTCGTTGTACATACTCTGAATTTATCAGTGATCCACCAGCATTAGCAGCACTTGAATTTATTTTTTTTCAATACACATCTGTGCATCCTCTCTGATCACAGCTCCATCCATGCCATCATCCCTCCTATCTGCCAATACATTCCTTATATTCAGTGATGTCTCACGATAGAGAAATCCAGGAACATGTTTCTGAAGAGTCATGACCAGAAATACTCAAGGAACAGCACCAATATTGTACTATTAATTTTTTTTACTTAAGTGGTTAAAAATGTAACACAATTTTTCAGTAATGACAGAATAAATTAATATTTTTTTGATTATATCAAAGATCTGAGTAAAAGTTGAGTCATGCCTGCCTATCAGTAAATCAATTACGTGCTGTAATTTGGTAAACTTAGCTGACTTTAACCACTAATCTTGGGTGCTTTATTAAATACAGAAGAGTAGCAAGAAATGCCTTAGATCATCAGTATTATCTCATCGGAGTGGAAAGAGAATGTTACTTCCTTCCACGTCCTAGAAATCTGATGGGGAAAGGAGAGACGCAGACAGAAAAGTGAGTTAATTATTCAAGAAGGAGTTTCCTCTTCAGCAAATTCCTCTCTCAGCTCAGCCAAACCTTGTCATTACATGGCTTCTAATTTTAGGAAGAATTTGGATAGCAGGTCAGAACTTTAACATTTCGCTGCAGAGTCGGTGGCACAGAAAATGGACAGGTATTTTCACTTCTTCATTAATTAAGGGTTCCATAAGTGTCCCATGGTGAGACCCCACACCCTCAAGTTCTTTGTGTGCTCTCTTTCTTCAAAAATGTTCTTCATTTTTGTGCTTAAGAAGGGAGAAAGGAGAAATAATGCAATAATGCTGCAGTTTTAGCAGCATCCACCCCACCGTCCTTTCTGTTCCCATGAGTCCATTATCCCACAGGCCCCTTGCATCTGTCACAGGATGGGAACGAGCCCCTTGGGTTGAATTCAATCAATACCCTGACCTTCAGCAAAATCCTTTGTTTGTATCAAGTAGACAGTGAAAAAAAATGAAGGAAAAAAAAACAATATTAAATGAAAAATAGGATTTTCTTGATAGGTAGGATACAGAATCCGTGGATGTTAAGTTTGGGCACTGCTTGGGAAATGGAGACAGAAAACATGCAAATCCGAGGTGTTGTCATTGAGATTGCTGTGACCTCTGGGGTATCTGTGAGCCAGAGGATGAGCTCTGTCACATTCGCACTTTGCACTGAGGTCACCCGTACTCAGACAGCGATTTTTCCAAGGTGTAATATCTGTTAGAAAAATGAAAATAAAAAGGAAGCGGAGCTCATTTAGGGAATCTTCATTATTGGGTGTGGCAGAAGAGGAAAAGCAGGAGGATCTACAAAGAGATCACGTGAAGCAGAGCTTGAGAGATCAATTTTACGTCGGTTAAAGCAGAAAATTGGCCATATTTTCATAAGGGAATTGTCATAATTGTGTTCTCATGTTTTTAAAATGAAGCATTCCCCAAGGCAGCGAAGGCTGGGGAAAATATCTCAGTGGAAGTGCTGTGCTTTAAATGACAGAAAAAGTGGGTTGGTCACTTGTGAGGTGCTCTGAGAGTCAAAGTTAGAGGACAAAAAGATGCTCTTGAGATGGTCATGTTACCCTGGTGATGTTACTGGACTGGTTGGGAAATGTGGAAGAACACGAGCAGGAACGTTAGCAAGCAATCTGTTTGGGGTTTTCTTGGTGAAAATTGTATTTTGATTGAAAGTTTTGGAGCAATTCTATAAAGGAAAAGCATTAAGTCTTTAAAATTTCTGCTGAAACTAAATTTCTTCTGGCAATGTCCTAGGAATGGATTACAGGGATGCTTAGGACCACAGGGTAACTCCTCCACCAGCTCTGAAAATAGAGGAGTTAAAGGAAAACATATTCAATTCACACCGTTACCTTGATAGATATATTTTATTTCTTAATCGAATACGTATTTCCCAATGAGGCAGCTCCTTGCTCAAATGGTGTTTCTGTATCAGAACATAGTCTACCTTACTTGTAAATTAGGTAAGGAGATGCAAAATTCATTGTCCCAGCTCTGTAGCCATTTTGCCTGCAAAAAGGTGTTTGAGGAAAATTTTACATTATTAAATACAAAAGGCATACTTGGGAAAATCTATCCTAGTTAACTTTCCTTTTGAGTTCTTTCTAAATTCCAGTACTTTTTGCATACTCTGTCCTAACTAGCGATGACCAAAACATTCCACCTTCAACTTGCTTTAATATAAATTTTTCCAACAAAGGGGCAAAGAAAGAGTAAGGAGAATTCATAAAACGTGAGAAGCTTCTTAAGAGGAAATAGATAAATGGGAAATATGTCCATTTTTTCCTGCTTTTAATCATCCCTCCCAGATTCAAAAGACAGCTTGCATTCTTCATTGACAGCCACTCCAGGAGTGTAATCATAGTAAAATTCACAGCTAGGATAACGTACAACTGGAATTCTGTCTGGAGGAGCTGAGGTATGCCTTGGAGGAATGCATTAGATGCTATGGTTAATTAACTAATTTACTCAATCAAGTTTAACAGTGGTTTTAACTTTAATGGCACCATTACATTTTAATATGAAAATAACAGGCTGGGTTCCTGGCGCTCCCTGCAGCCCGCCCCCTCTCCGCCGTGCGCTTCGCAATTGGGTTTTGATTTGTGGAGCCTTGGAGCCGCTCGTAGCGCCAGGCACAGGCATCCAGCGTGTGCAGAGCACCCTCCGTGCCCCCACGCTGCCCACGAGCCACGGGCACGGCACACGTGCCAAGTGCAGGTCAGGCCCTTCCCAGTCCACTCAGGGCAGATCTGGAGTCGCCGTGCCCAGCAGAATTCCCTGTCTGTGCCCAGTTCCACAGCCCGGTCCTGCCAGGCTGCAAGGGAAAACGGAGCAGAGGGAAAAGTGCTTCATTCCTGCTGCTTGGTTGGGTGAAGGAAGTGTTGGGGATGATGAAGGAGGAAAGCCTTAGAAATATGATTGCCTGGCAAAAGATGCTGAGAATAGGGAAACGATAAGTGAGATTGAAAGGAAAGCAAGCTTTGAGATACCAAGCCTTAGTTACTGACCAACGGGAAAACAATGGGATGGCCGGCAGAAGGTAATCCCCTCTCTGGTGCACAACACCCTCTGCCTGCAGACAGCTCCAAGGGTCAGAGCAGACCCTGCTAGTTTGGCAGCAGGGGTCCAGAGAGGAGTTTCTAGAGTGTAAAATGTAACGCAGTATGGTAATGTAACAATTCTTATAGGCTGTATGGAAATACTATAGGATTTGTATCTTGTACTAGATTGGTTAGTGGAAATTAGAATATTTAACACGGAAGAAGATTTATTGTATTATAAACGAGAACCTCGCTCTCTCTTTCCCTCTTTTTCCTGTTCTCTTTTCCCTCTTTTCCCTCTCCTTTTACTCCTTCCACTACTTCTTCCTGCCCTTCCTCTCTCTTGCTCTTACCTTTGCTTCTCTTGCTCTCTCACTTTTCTGGCCTGCTTTGTGCTGCAGCTGGCAGCTCCAAGCAGGGCCACTTTACCCACACCCTTCATAAATAAACTCCACACTCTGAGACCCAACCACAGAGATCTCTCGTCTATAACCGTCCCGACCGTCCAAACCAACCAAGAGATCCCACAGGAAGACAATTCTCTCTCACTCAAAATGTCATTCGTGGGCCCTTGAGGTGTTCCTGTCCCCATGGCAAGGTCCATCCTGGCTGCACTCTCCCCCACACACCTTTGTGAGGTTCTCTGCCTTATGAAACATAAATATTCTATGGATTCCTTGAGTTTCATCTCTTAGCACTCTTAGACAACCATACGTCACTCTGTATCTTAATTTTGTCTGATCTTATTAATATTAAACAGTAAATTAAATGTGACTGGGGAAATGCTGCTCCCCAGTATGCCACTGGTTTCCAACTGCAGCCCATCAGCAAAAAAAGTGTAGGGGGAATTGTGCCTGGAACTGGCAAGAGGAGGCAACTGATGCCTTTATTTCTAGGACAATTTATTGGGATATGGAAAATGTAGCTTCAAGTGGTGTCAGGCAGAGAATGTCCAGCTCTCCCTGTCAATGAGTTGTTGTGGGTAAAATAGAAACAGCCTCAATTTCAGGCTGGGGTTTCTTTGATAGTAAAACCCTTTAATATGTGGTCACTCAGAATATGGTCACCAGGTTTGCCAGGGCTTGGCATGTGAAGTCCTTGTGGCTTCAACGAGGCCCAGACATCCAGGCTGGCAGCTGGCACAGCTGGCAGAATGCTGTTCCTTCCTGGCAGAAAATATTTGGGTGCGTAGAAGACACAAAACCCCAGAGCCACTGAGTGGGGAAAAAACCCCCAAGGTCACAGAGTCCAACCTGAGCCCGATCCCAAACTTGTCCCCAACCCAGAGCTCTGAGTGCCACATCCAGGAATTCCTTGGACACCTCCAGGGATGGGCACTCCAAACCTCCCTGGGCAGCCCCTTCCAAAGCCCAACCACCCTTTCCATGGGGAAATTCCAACCCGAGCCTCCCCTGGAACAGCTTGAGGCCTTTTCCTCTCATCCTGTCCCTGTCTCCTGGGAGAAGAGACCAATCCCCACTTTGCCACAACCTCCAGATCTTCCTTGGAAACTCCAGTGGCCAGGACAGAGCAGAGACAGAGGCACTGGGGGTGTCCCCACTGGGGGATGAGGTGTTAGGGACGAGGGCTGGAAGCAGCGGCTGGAAGAGGCAGAGATTCCTGGGGCAGAGCGAATCCTTGCTGCTGGGTACCCACATCCAGCTGATAACAGATTTCATCTGATTGTGGCAAGGGACAGTAAATCACGGCTAAACACTTACATCTGATTTTATAGAGAATTTTTATTATCATAGGTACAAAGGCCGTACTTTGGAGATTAACTGGGAAAAGTTTTACAAGGCAGAGGAGATAATGAATCACAAATTCCATGAGGGTGAACCTCCCGTGCTGAATCCGAGTGCAGCTGTCTCACATTTGCTCCGTGTGCATTTTGCTACCAGTAATTTTGTCATCAATTTTCATATTTTGTTTAAACATATTTGTCTTTTGGACAAGATAGGTCATATTTCACCCATTTGATGAATTTTCTCCTTGGTCCAGTTTTACAGGATTTGCACTTAATTAATTGCACAACCTTTAATTCGACAGACTGTTTTTAATGGCTGTGTAGTTTCAAATGCATATACAGGGAGAAATTTCAAAAAGTAATTGTTTTTATGTCACTACCATTGAAAGTCGCAATTATTAAAATACACAGATAATGGCACGGAATTTCTTAGCTGATGATATTAAACACGCACAAGTTTTTAATGCAGATTTTTTGTGGAATTTGGGGTATGACCTCCATATAGGAATATTCATACACAGCCCCTACAACTTTGTACGAACTCACAGCTTCCACTTGGCAAATTTCGCACACATGCTTTTGGCAAGATGAGCCCTGATTTAAATTTTTTCCCGGAATTACGCTGCACTTCCATTAAGAGTTGGTGATGGGACTACTGGACCGGGCTGAGAGCGCTGCACTTTCAAGTGCTAAACAAATTTCATACTTCCAAAGCTCGGGAAAGCTTAGGGAAGGGAAGGGCACCTTTTCCTGGAGGAGCTCAGCGCTGACTGTCGCGGCGCTCCTGAAAGCTCCTTTAGCTCTTAGCAGGCTGGCAGGAGATGCAGCTCACCCCTGCAGACAGCCCGCTGCCTGCAAATGTGCCCATCAAACGTGTTTGTCAAGGCACCGGGCTCTTCCAGCCTGGTAAAAGGCAGACAGGAAGGAGTAGGCAAAGGTCAATCCTTGTCAGCTCTTTGTAAATGTAATTGTAGTGGCAGTTTGCGAGGCTGCCTCGTTCCCTAGCAACTTTGGGTGCACAGGGAAGAGTTAAATACATATTGCTCAGGGTTGCTTTTTCCCTAATTTTGGCAATAGGAAATTTTTGGCGTTATTTTGTTTTATTTATTGGCCTTTGTGTATGTTTGGAGGTTTGTGTGCATGAGCTGCGAGCTCCCATCAGCAATTGTGTAAGGCTTCAAAAAGAAATCTGTTCCTGAGGACTGACTGACTTCTGAGTTGGAGGATAATCATGATAATTAATCTAGATCCTGGCTTCTTTTGTTACGTGGCTCTGAACAAATGCGATTTGTGAAACAAATTCCACACGGCCTCTGTTTTTGATGTTGGTAGTGGTGAGCTGCCATCGGGATCTGACCCGGTACCACGGAGCGCTTGGAGAGATCTTCTATGCTGATGGTGATTGGGTGGGGAACTTTTAAAGTACATATGTCACAAATACCTCCTGCTAATGACAGCCATGAGAGCAGTGATTTTAAGGCATATTTTTGTTTAGAGGAATGAATTTAGGGATTAAGCCAAGGCATTCAACTCCAGTGCAATTTCTAGGAGTTGTCCCTACTTACACAAAGGATGAATTAAACTCATTTATCTTATTGAAGCCTGAGACAAAACGTGGGGCTCACACGTGCCGGGCACTGGCAGAGCCCCTGTGAGCACAAGGTGCTGAGGGAGCTGTTCCCAGCAAGGCAGGGGTGAGGGGTGGCGAGCCCAGCCCGGGCTCGGGGGGCACGGCGGGCACGGCCAGCGGAGCCCAGCGCGGCTGCACCCCCTGGGAGCGGTCAGGGCAGCCCAGGGCACGGAGCCGTGGGGTCCCCTGGGCTGGAGGGACCACAGGGGTCATCAACGCTGGCCCTGCACAGACCCCCACCAGCCCCACCCCGGGCATCCCTGAGAGCCCCTGGAGCTCTGGCAGCCTCGGGCCGTGCCCATTCCCTGGGGAGCCTGGGCAGTGCCCAGCACCTCTGGGGGAAGAACCTTTCCTGATATCCAACCTAAACACCTGCTGGCACAGCTCCAGCCCTTCCCTGGGCCCTGTCCCCAGTCACAGAGAGATCAGAGCCTGTCCCTCCGCTGCCCCGCTCATGGAAGCTGCAGACAGGGATGAGTGTCCCCCTCTCCAGCTGAAAAGCCAAGTGACCTCAGCCGCCGCTGGTTCGGCCCCTCCAGCCCCTTCAGCATCCCCTCAGCCCTCTGCCTGTCCCTGCAGAAACCTGTCCCTGTGCCAGAGTCACCTGTGCAGCGCGGGGTGCAGCGAGGAGCGACTGCGATGAGCCACACGTGCAGTGTGTGAAACACCCGAGGAGCACGCTGAGGTGCTGCTTGTTTTTCTGTTTCTGTCACGTTAACCTGGCTAAAGAGCAGCTAAACACAGTGCAGGTTTTAAGTGTAATTAACTGATCTGCCAAGTCATAGGTTGTTCCCTTTCCAGCAGCTAATATTCCCTTTCCCTCCATTTTCCAATGGAGTCACACTTTGACAACGTTCAGCGGTGATATCGATGCAGGTAGAAATGCCTCCAGAACATTGCATTAATCCATATTATTTTAATTTAACAGACTAAATCTCCTCATGCTGTTGTTCCTTTGACTTCAGCAGAGTTCCCGAGCAGAGAATTTGTTCCAGTGAGTTTTACAGTGTTGCTGGCCATCAGTAATTCCTCCCTCCACTCCTTTCTTGGCTTAACCGACAGAACCTTCAGAGATGGGCACAGTGGTTAAATTGCTCAGTGTCTGGTGCAGGCAGCAATAACTCTTTGTTCACCATTATACACGAGTTTTCTGCTCATTTGTAGGTTTGTAAATCTAAAATTTAGGGTGGGACTGTGCCTATCAAGGTAACTGGACAGTTTAGCACCCCCACACAGGCAGGACTTGCTCTGAGTTGGTTTGCAGGCATTGCCTGCCCGTGTTCTGCATAGGATGGGGAGTAGGGGCTCACCCTGTGGTGCTGAGGATGCTCTGGGCAGACACAGCACTGCAGAGCCTTGCCCAGACTCCCAGAGAGTTACAGGTAATCTTATATCCGGGCTGGTTTTAGCTTCCCTCCTTTTTTGTTTCTCAACTCTGGGAATGAAAAGCAAAAAGGAAGTTGCTAAGGTGAGAGGAGAAAATGTTACAGGCCTGCTTCTCTTCCATTCACCTTTTCAAGAACTCAGAATAGTCTGTTGCAGAGAGAAAAGAGGGGACTGAGGTGCTTGAGGATGGATTTTCAAAGAGCTTCACCCTCCTGTCCGGGAGCACAGTTGCAAATTTGGATCACAAACGTGGGCAGGTAACAGGCAGGTGTCTGCCGGTGGGGTCTCGGGGTTCCAGAAGTGGAGACCGGGAGGTTCTAGTGAGCAGGTTGGGCACTGTGATGCCTTCAGCTGGTTTTCCAATTGCCATCAGCTTCCACAGCCTTTTCAAACGTGATCACAGCATTCCTGCCTCAGGTGGGTTTGTGGAACCAAGCATGTTCCAGCCCCAAACCTCACAACCTGTGACAGGGGAGCTCATCCCTGCGACCCTCCAGGTCTGGCACCACAGAGTCAGGATTCTGCTCCTGGCACGGGGCCCTGGCCTCAGGTAGAGGCAGAGTTTGCTGGGTTTGTTCCTTGTAAAGATTCACTACAACTTCACAATTCCGTAGCAGAAAGAGTTATAAAGGAGGAGTTGGAATTCAAGCTGTGTCCTGGTGAGATTCTCATCTTTGTTGCTTGCAGATGTTAAGTCATTTTGAGATGCAAGTCATTTCTTTGAAAAAGCTTTCTTTGGGGCTGAAATCTAATGGCAGGAAATTAGCTGTTAATCCTGTCTTTTCTTGGACAGAGCAGACATGCATAATAAACTCCCCCCTGCCTCCTCCTCGCCTGCCCGGTGATTCAGTTTGACCTGAAAGCAAACATTTTCTTCCAAGAAAGACAATGTTTATGAGGTGCAAGCCCAGCTTGGCTCTGATGATTAGAGACACATGTAGCAACCTGTGTGAAAGCTGGGATGGCTGCTCCAGGGGAGCCCTGCTCCGGAGGGCCGAGATCACCAACCCTGCAGGAACCAAACGAGCAGCAGCAGCTTCACACGTTCCAGAGCCGCATCCAACCCACAAACCTGCTTGGGTAACCCTTGCTCCTGTGCAGCACGGGACAGCAAAGCTCTGGGGCTTCTCTGGGAAGGAGCCACACCTCGCCCCTCTCCCTGGTTCCTCCTGCTCGGGGGCTCTGGGAGAGGCACGGCCCAGAATTGGGAATGGCTTTACTTTTGTCTTCCAGTAGATTTTGGCTACTCAGACAGCCCCTGGGTCCTCCCAACTTCTTGGCAACTCTGCAAAGACACTGATTGAAATAGGCAGCGGGGGGATACGGAAAGGTTGGAGATGTCATCTCATCAGAGCTAGACACCCCTGTCTTCAAGAGATGCTGTCAGTACTCCCTGTTTACCATTACATTCTCTCATGGCTTTAAAATAAATAATTATTTTTCCGGAACTAATCAGGAGAAACAGCAAGGATGATGGTATGGTCTGGTGACCAAGTATCAGAGACAACCTTCACAATTCCTCGTGTGTGCACTAGATCACACATCTCAGTGCGGTAGAAAAGCCTTTTGTTTCCCCATTTTAACCCTCGGAACTCCACAGCTGATGCTGTAACAGCTTCCTGGGCACAGGTAGAAAGGGTGAGGAGACTTTTATGTTATTTTCTGCTTATGCGGCTGAGGAGATTTTGTTATTTCAGGGTATTTCAGCAAATGAAAGAGGCACCTTTGGGAAACTGGGAGAAGTTCTTCCTCTGAGCAGGAGCATCCATTCAATCTTGAGCTCATTGCTTCTGGTGGGCAAGCATTAAATCAGGCACTGTGATGGGATCCCTGGCAATTCCTGCAGCTTCTGTCAGTGCTCCTCGGTCAGAAACCCTGGGAAAATGAAAAGTGATAGGGAAATAAAAAGTTAATACAGGTCCTTTTAGTTGTGCAGTGGGGGTACTGTAACGTGAGAGGGGAGAACATTGGGGTGGAAATGAAGAGTTTGTGGGAAATGGAGAGGTGTGGGTGCAGGGATGTGTTGGATGAGCCCACTGCCTGCAGAGAGGGCACCGCTCAGCCCTGCCCCTCTGGGGTGGCTGGGAGACAGGTATTTGGGGGAATTTAGGGGTATTTATGGGGTTATCCTTCAAACAACCCACAGCTCTGCCCAGGCTTCAGTCTGGGACTGGAGGAGACATCAGCATGGAGATCAGTGGGAACTTTTGTTCCTCTGCTCATTCGATCCCTCGGTGAATTTAGAATCACGGAACCCCTGAGCTGGGAGGGACCCACAGGGACCATCAGTGCAGCTCCCAGCCCTGCAGAGACCCCCCAAGAACCCCACCCCGGGCATCCCTGAGAGCCTCCGGAGCTCTGGCAGCCTCGGGGCCGGGATCATTCCCTGGGGAGCCTGGGCAGTGCCCAGCACCTCTGGGGGAAGAACCTTCCCTGATATCCCAGCTGAACGTCCCTGACACAGCTCCAGGCGTTCCCTGGGTCCTGTCTGTGGTGAATTTAGTCCCACAAACCCCCAGCGGGGCCCTGGGCACGTTGCCATGGTGGGCACAGGGCGGCGGGCACGGGGTGCCAGGGTGGCTGTGAATTGTTGCTGTCACACCACGCTCGAGGTGCTCCCTTCCCTCTCTCCTCTCAAGCCCTGTGCTTTATCCTGCGCTCCCTTATCTCTAAATATAGCAGTGCTGGGACATCTGCTTATTTAAGTAGTTCCATTTGGTCCTAAGTCCATCAGGTTCTTGTAAAAAGGACTTTAATAGGTCATTTTTCGAGTGAATGGCTGGGAGTTACTCAAACTCCTTGGGCTGGGAAATGGCATTACGTACTTCTCCTTTGCATTGATTAATTTTTTTTTTTTTAAAGAATAGGCTGTTTTGCAATTTTAGTTAAACCAAAAGGAATTGAAGTGAAATTCATATGCCAGGCAGCAGCCTTGTGAAATGTAAACCAAGTTATAAACCTATAGAAAATGGATTTTATCACGGAAATGTAAACTGTCCCCTAAGCATAGCAGAGGGAGGTGATGCCGTAACAACATACAAGTAAGTAATAAACAATAGCCAGTATTATATCAAATGGCTGGGTACAGCTAGAAATGTATCTGTTTGGGTGTTGAATTATCCCCAAATTTGAATTATGGGCATATAATTCAAATTATCCCCTTCCAGCCATATAAAGTCTGACAGACATATTTTTTTAATATACTTCTTGTGCTGTTTTGCATTATGTCACATCCTCCAGCCTTAAAACCACAGCTTTCCTAACATGATTCATCAGAAATCAGGGGGGAAAAAGAGTTGAGATCTGATATACTGAGTACTCTTAAATTACAGAGCAGCTTCAAGTGCAGTGCATGAGGAGACAGAGGCAGGGTGAATAAGTATGTCTGAGGCTGTCATGTCCATGAACTGGGAAACTCACTGGCTCACTGAATCATTTCCTGGTCCTCCTGCTCATCCATCGACACCCCGAGAACCAGGCTGGGCCTGCCGAGATGAAAGCCAGAGTAATTCAGAGCCAGCTGTAATTCTTTATAAAACATACACTAAGTATTTTTGTTGACTCCTGCATGACATTTCCAAGGTGGCTGGGAAGCCAGGCCATTTGTTACACAGGATCCAGATCAATAGAGAGCACAGAGGAAAACAAGGCGAGTTAACATCCAGTGGAAAGGACAGGACAACTTCCAAGTTTGCACATCTCAGCTGTGCTCAGTGTACATTTCAGGGGAACATCCTGTTCTTCACAACGTCATTTGCAATTACTGAAAAATATTAAGCATGAGGAAAAGCTACTGCCTTATGAATCTGTAATTGTCAGATTTGACAATGGTGAATAGAACAGAGGCGTTTGCTCACCCTTTTCTCACCCTTTTCCATCTGACCGCGGCAGCGGCTCCCCGTGTCTTTGTAATGCACATTCCACAAACATCGAGTGCTCTGACACACCTGAATTCCCCCTTTCTCTACTGCCAGCTGCTTTACCACCCCCAAATTACCACATTTTAGCATATGACAGAACATAATATATCCTAAAAACCTAAATATGTAATTTTTGTCAGATATGATCTATCAAAGATGAATAATTTTCTGTATTGGTTCCCGAATAACCATGATCAAATGTCATAGTAAAGACTCTTGCTGACTTCAGGGGCTTGAGGACTGAAAGTTTTTAGGGAGTCTGGGCTCATGTTTCAAGATCTGATTTGAAAGCCAACTTTTCAAACCATCCCTTGTTTGATTCAGAACCTTGTACAGACTCAGGACTTTCTTCCTCCCATTTTAAGGATCAAGTGTATTCCCTCTTGCATTTTGGATGCTGTCCTTACTCGGGGAAGTTTATAACCAGGCTTTTAGTGTGTGTTATATTAAAAGATGGAGGGGTAAAAAAATTGCACCTCACAGGCCTGTCCAAGAAAATTACTCCTGGCTAAGATTTAAAAGAATTAACACATCACCTGGACTTTGCATGTGAAGCTTTAACTTTTTGATAAACAGCAAACTCATCTCCTGCTGTGCCAGCTATTTTTAACCCACCTTGTGAGTATGCTTTTTTTATTGCTTTATACAGCATATCTGATTCTCTCTAAAGCACAAACTAAAAAATCTATCGGGCTGTCATTTGCTGCATAGTGCCATCTATCATCATGCAGCTTGGCAGCTGTAGTGCTCGAGAGGGAGGGGGAGCTGGAGCAGGAGGCACAGTCAAGGACTTTCACATGTAACACCAAAAAAAAAAAAAATTCTTGTCACAATTATTTATGGCTCTTGCTGGGGCACATAATAGGACACATAAAACCTCTGTTTCGGTGCGGAGCAGCCTCCCAGCCCCGCTGCCGCGGCCGAGCTGGGCGCGGGCAGTTTTGCTTTACACATACAATTTCCTGAACAATGCCGAGCGCTTGGGAAGTGACAGTGACAAATTCTGGAGGCTCGGGCTGCGGCTCTGCCGGCTGCTGCAGGAGCAGGGGTGTCAGCAGGCGGGGAAGGCTGCCAGCGGCACCGAAACGCCGCTCCCGCAGCCGCGCTCCGCCGGCTCCCCGCCGCGCTGCTCCGGTGGAGTTGCGGGGAACTTCTCGCGTCCCTGCGGCTCCGGGCTGCGAGGGAAGAACGTGCCGGGGGAGCCTGTGCCAAGAAACAGTTTCTCCTTGTTTGATCTTCGGTGTAGCTTGATCTCAATGTAACTAAAACATTGCTGTCGCGGTGCTCCTGCCGGGCTCCGTCCGTGCGCGGCCCTGCCGGGCTCCGTCCGTGCGCGGCCCTGCCGGGCTCCGTCCGTGCGCGGCTCCGGCCCTGCCGAGCGGCGGCCCCGGCGCAGGTCCCAGCTGATGGGCTCCTGCCTGCTCCTCTCTGGGCGGCAGCGAGAGAGCTCCGCTGCTCGGGAAACCGTGCTCTGGTAATTAAACGTAAAACTGGGGTCCCGTCCGAGAAATTGTCGCGCTTGCAGTTTCTCCAGAAAGAGCGTAGACGGATATTAACCTTGATGTCCCCATTAAAGTCCTCTGATACACTTTTCATTTCCCATATCTCATAGCATTTTTGATCTCCAGTGCTAAGTACCAGACTTTAATTAGCACAGGAGAGGCCAGGATAGGTTTGCTTCTCTGGAGCAAATCAGTTTTGAAGGGATGATCCACAAAAACACCAAGAATACAAATTAAACAGAAACACCTGGAAAAAAAATCACCTTAAGCACAATGTATTTCACTTTTCTCAAGGCAGACACGGAGAGCATTCAGGTACACACAGTAACTGTGCCTAAACCCACCTATTAATAAATCAGGGTTATTTTTTTTAAGTGGAATGAACCTGCTCTCTTCCTGGGGCTGCAGGAAAAGGTGGTGGCTTTGAGACAGCTTCAAATGATAGAACATGCCTAGAAAAGAAAAGAAAAAGAACTGAAAGCCACGTTAGCAAGAGCTGAACTGTGATTTTTTTGTGGTTTAGTTCTGTTGAACCGAGTGACAGAAGTTCACTCAAGCTTGTTTCCCATGAGCACAGAGCAGTTCCTACAGGGCAGAAATGCTCCTGCAGGAAGCAGGGTTGGTTTAGGGTTTTACATTCCCCCATCAAACCTCCCCCTAATCCTAATTCTCTGCGGCAGAGCTCCTGTAGAACAGAGGAGTCTGGGGAAGTGGAAGCTGGAGCAGCTGGGTGCTCTTCACCTCGTCTGCACCCTGAGAGTCACAGCCCTTTTCTCCTCTGGCTTCCTCCTTCACAGCCTGAGGGGCACAACACAATGACTTTTTGGGGTATTTGGGAAAAAGCACAAAGAGTGAAACTGTGAGGGGTTTTTGGGGTTTGGGATTCTGTAGATCTGCAGAGTAGCTATAGAAACAATGATGGTGTTCCTCAGTGCGGTTCATCTCGTGAAGTTGATCTTCTTCAGCCCCGCTCGTGGAGTTTATTTCCCATTCATATGGACGTGATTTGGTTGGTTTGTAGCGTGGGGCTACCACAGTTAACAGAATATATTGAATGGTGCAGCCTTTAAACCGGGGGATTTGGAACCTCCCACTTCCAAAAAAAGTCTGCCCAAGAAAATTCTTTCCAATGCTAATATAAGTATCCTTGGAAAGCAGAGGGGAAGGGAGCTGCAATGGATACAAAAATTGTAGACTTGATCATTTCCTTACAAACTATTCTTGGTAATTGTGCACAAATGTATGGTGTATTTTTATATTTCTGATTTTCTGAATGTGCTTAGAACCTGCATTACCCACTCTGGGGTTGTAGATTACCAAGTAAATAATATTAGAGGTAAAAATATCATTTAAGGTTTACATTGATGTGAGGAAACAAAGAATGCCGTAGTGCCCCATCCATTCTGCTGCCACCTGAGAGCAGCACCTGGGGTTTCCAACAGCTAAAAAGTGCGTTCTTGTAAAAGGCTGCCTTTCCAATTTTTAGAAGACAAAAGAATTTCATTTATTATACAAACACTTTTAACTCTTTGCCACCTACTGACTCTGACACAATCAGAGCTTTTCCGTGAGTCGCCAAACCGTGTTTCCAGTTTGGTTGGGTTTTTTTTCCAATCCAGTCCTTAGTAAACTTTCAGCCTATTTGGGGTTTTATTTCTCGCCGTGCCACACCACGCCGTTCCTTGCTCGAGACTGACACCAATTTAGTGAGATGTGGCAAACATGCAGCTACCAAGGAAATAGTTTCCTTAGCAACAAGGAACTTATTGACAACACTCCACACAGAACCCACTTTAACCCCACTCACCCGAGCTGCTTTTCCCCGGCTTCTGGCTGCTCTTTGCAGCTGTACAAACCAGAGGTTGAGGCCCAAACTGTGCTTTCATCATCTTCATGAAAGGAGGAGGTGATGAACGACCACCTGCAGCACCCAAACTTTGGGATTCACCACGGCAGGTCAACGTTTAAAATGCCCGGGGCGCAAGTCTGAGCTTAACAAGGTTCCTGTGGCTGTAAGCTGAGCCCAGCTGACACCTCCAGGATTTAACAGAGCTTAATATCAAGCAACAGGAGGGAAAAGTCTTGGTGGCACCGCTGACACACTTTTCTGGTCAGAGGTATTTATGTGCTGTTGATGCAAGGGGCCTGTGGAAATGCGACGTTAAGTTTAGGACTGATAAAAATAAAATAAACATTCCCCATCCCAGCCAGGAACTGTTGCATCCAACTCATCAGTCATGGAAAATAGCAACAAAACTGTATGGCTTTGCTGGGAGAGGGAAAGGCTGAACCTGCTTCAATGGAATTTTGGTTTTAAAAAAAAAGTCCCATACAAGTTCGAAAAAAGCCATTTCACCATGACATCCCCTGTTGGTTGTATTTTTGCTGATATCCGAGTTCTGCTGTCCTGATTTGGTACCAGTGTTTTGTGGGATGGCCCCGTGTCAATGGCTGCAGCCTAAACCCAGAGGATATTTGAAGCAAGTCCCTGCTCTGACACGTCTTCCTGTGCAAGTCCCATGGACTCAAATTTCCAAAGGGATTCGGAATGTTCCCGGTTTGGAACAATCACCAAGAGACCCTTGACGAGGATATGATTTTGGGGAAGTGTTAAATGCTAATTAACTCTCAAAATCAGATCTCCATAAACTGTTCCATGTTAGCACCCAAATTTGAACGGCAGTTTTGCTGTTGCATAAAAAATGCGAAGTTTAATAATTAAATATTTCTTCCTTAAAATAAAACTGATACAGAGATTTTTACCATGCTTTCCATAAGAAAAAGCAGCACTGAAGTGCTAAATATTGATATTAATATAACTTCCAAATAGCTTCTAGGTAAAATTCAGTGGCTTTTCTTTGCCAGCTTTTAAGATTTGGGGCCAGATTTTGAATAAAAGTCTCTCCTGAAACAGGCAGCACCACCTGCATGGTCTTAAAAAAATTGCTGTTAGATTAATTTTCACTGTAATTGGTTACTTAACACTCTACAACAAAAGTAGAACATCGCAAAGGTGAAAAAAAAAATGTTCCTTTTCAAACATGAGAATCAGCAAAAATTCTTTTGAATCAATAAGAATCTTTATGATACTTTGGTCATAAAGATCTGATTTTGAGAATAAAGCCCTTTTTGCTTGTACATAGATAAATGCAGAAGTTACTGCACAAATATCTCGAGAAATACGTTTGAGATCATTAATATTTGTTGGAATTAAATTATTAGTTTGCCTTTAGCCCCACTGAGCTGAACTCCAGACAGATCTTGCTTTGTGCTGAGCACTTGGAAATAATTTTTTTCCAAAAAAAAATTAATATAACTGTAAAAAATTGTGCATCTTGAAGACCCAGAATCATCTGCTTTTGTGACTGTTTTGTTTTCTTTTCTTTAATTTCTGTATCCCTTTCTGCACTCAAAATTGGTAAACCTGTGACATCTACTGAAGAAGGTTTCAGCTGCGAAAGTGCTGTAATTAAGTTGCTGTTTCAGCAGTTCCTCATGGAGCCTCTCCCTCATTCCAAATGGCTGTGATTTGATTATCTCTTGCATGAACCCTGGCAATTCTGTGGATTTTCTTTTGTGTAATTAGATGAAGTTCGGACTGAAAATCAACTATATTTCCTAGCCACTGCTTTTAGAAATCCTTGCTAGAAAGAACACTTGTGATAAACTGATTTTTTTTTATTTTTATGCAAATTACAAGTATTATAACCTGCCATATAACTTTAGCATCAGTTGTTCTTCAGTTTGAGAAAATGCTGATTTAAAGCATAGCTTAATACAAATTTTTCAGTGAAGTGTAATAGTAAAAAAAAAAACCAGAAAATTCCTCCTTAAAATTATCACATTAGTTTGCCCAAAGACAAAGAGAGTTTCATTTGAAAAAGAAATAAAAAATTTGAGCTAGAATAGTCTTTAAAAATATATATTAAAAAANAAAAACTTCTCCAAAGTCACATTCGTAAGTATTAAGTAATAAAATTTATAAGTATCTAAGTAATAAATATTAAATATTAAGAATATATTTGTAACTACATAAACGATATCTAATACAGGGTCAGGTTTGGGGCTTTCTTGATACATTTGTAATTTGACTTTTTTACTAAACGAGCCAAGCTGGTTACACTAGAATAACAAAAGATAATTAAAGCCTCATTTATTCCATACTGCAATTTTTCCAAGAATATCCACTAAAATATTCCTACAAACTCATAATGTGGAATATTGGCTGCATCCTGAGTTTTGCTGGCTCCTTACTGGTGGGGCAGCAGCTTCCACCTCTCTTCTCAGCCTCAGTCACCTGGATCAACACCTTTCCTTCCCTGTTGTGGGTGTGAAAATGGGGTTCTCCATTGCTCCTGAATCCCTGGTGATCCACCCCTTGCTCCCAAATTTCTGGTGATCCACCCACTGCTCCCGAATCCCTGGTGATCCACCCCTTGCTCCCAAATCCCTGGTGATCCACCCCTTGTTCCCGAATCCCTGGTGATCCACCCCTTGCTCCCAAATCCCTGGTGATCCACCCCTTGCTCCCAAATTTCTGGTAATCCACCCATTGCTCCCGAATCCCTGGTGATCCACCCCTTGCTCCCAAATCCCTGGTGATCCACCCCTTGCTCCCGAAGCCCTGGTGATCCACCCCTTGTTCCCGAATCCCTGGTGATCCACCCCTTGCTCCCGAATCCCTGGTGATCCACCCATTGCTCCCGAATTCCTGGTGATCCACCCGTTGCTCCCGAATTCCTGGTGATCCATGGTGCCTTTGTGCCTTCAGCTGGGAGCAGCAGAGTCTCCGTTCCTTCCAGCCCTGCCGGTGTCCAACTGTGCTCATCACAAACACCAGCCAAGAGCCAATTCCATGGCAGCTCATCCCAAAAGGCAGCTCAAAAGCCCATTTTGAAACCTCTGCCCGCGTGGAAGTCAAATAGTGATAATTTCCAATTGACCCCTGCTGGATTGGAGCAGGGGAGTTGGAAGGGAGCTCACCTGGTCCTCCTGCAGCTTTCCTGAGCCGTTCATTCCCTCACACTCAGCCCAGGTGAGATTTCGGTTTTTTTCTGGAGACAGACATTTCAATTTCATTCTTTCATCTCTGGTGGTTAGCGATGCCAACAAGGAACATTAGGGATACGTTAGGACTTCAGGTTTTCTGACACTTATTAAAAACTCCATATGAGGACAGGGCTGCCTGTCGAGGTCGCTCAGGCAGAAGTGCTGTGGCACAGAGCCATGGGAAACTGAGCCACTAATGAACTCCTGGGATCCCTCCGGCTGCAGATGCTCCAAACTTCTCCAGCAGTTCTAAAAAAGGGGTGGGAAAGGGTGTGCATCTTTCCAAAGTCTTTTCCAAGTGATGAGGCGGAGGAGACAATAAATTTTGCAGGACCATGGGATGCCCAGAGCCAGATCCTGCCAGGGCAGGGAAGAGCAGCTGTAACAGCTGACATCTGCAAGGGACACGGCCCAAGGCAGAGCATCCTCCCGCCTGCAGCACGCAGCACGGCGTTTATAGGAACTAACAGTCAAAGTAAGAGGTGGCGCAGATTTCTTCATCCACCTGCGTGAGCTTTGCCAGGCTGGGATTTTGAGTGAGCCTTGCCAGGCTGGGATTTTGAGTGAGCTTTGACAGGCTGGGATTTTGAGTGAGCTTTGACAGGCTGGGATTTTGAGTGAGCCTTGCCAGGCTGGGAATTTGAGTGAACTCTGTCAGGCCTTTCAAGGCCAGGTTGGATGGGGCTTTGAGCAACCTGGTCTAGTGAACCACAGTCCCTCAGTTTCTTCTCATTCCAGAAGGGTTTGGGTTGGGAGGGATCCTAAATCCCATCCATTCCCACCCCTGCCATGGCAGGGACACCTTCCACTGCCCCAGCCCTGTCCAGCCTGGCCTTGGGCACTGCCAGGGATCCAGGGATGCCCCAGCTGCTCTGGGCACCTGTGCCAGGGCCTCTCCTCCCTCACAGGGAGCAATTCCTTCCCAATACCTAATCCCTGTCTGACCTGGCCTCTTCCTGCATCTCTTCCATGCCCTGACTTGACTTTACTGAATGTTAAATAAGACCCAGAAATGTCTGGAAAATTTCAGTAATTCTGCTTTGGTAGCAAATGAAAACTGAAGAGTCTTTGGGCAGATTAGTAAGGTTGATCCCCACCATGGCATTGTTAAGTGAGGTCTTCAGTGTACACTGAATTTCCTCTTATCCATATGTATATCTGCTGCTTGCTGTTTCCTTGGTAAAAACACCGGCCTGATTTCAAGTGCTCTGCCTTGAGCAAACTGCACAAAAATATGAACATTTCTTTAACACAACATCCCCTAACAGGTAAATGGTGGTACAGGACAAGCTCCTCTTTAGAGCAGTGATTGTTAAACACAAGAGGCTCACAAAAGCTGAAATTCTGGTGAGCAGCAGACTTGGGATTGTGGTGTGAGCTCCCAGCAACAGCTTGGAAAGCAGGGAAAATCCAGTGACTCCTGCTCCAGCTGGCTGGAAATTGCTACGTGTTTCTGAGGTTAATGAGGGGGGAATGAAGCACGTTCACATGTGGTACCTCTGAGCTGTTTCTGTAAGAGCTGCTAATGTAGCGCAGAAGTAATAAACCAATAAATTAAAGGTTCTTAATTATCATTAGAAAATATTGCTATCTTTAAATGCAGATGCAAACTGTGGGGGAAAAGAAGTAAAGAACTTTCTGTTTTTAAATTTGCATGAATTAAGAAAAAACACAGCTCAGATTTTCATTCTGATTTGTTTTAACTGGGGAAATGCTGAATATGCAATGATTTTAATTTTTTTTACATTAATAATAATCGGAAATGGTAGATAGTGGCATCTCAGCACAATTCTAATTTAATGAGAAACAATAAAATAGTTTTCCAAAGGGGCCTATTTAGGTCCAAGAAAGGGGGATATTAAACTTTCAAGATTTATTTTACTTTCTTTAAGGTGTGCTGACATGCATTTGCTATGACTGTATCCTATCTGCTGATTAGATCTTCTATAATTTCCGTGGTTGGAAAAGAGCTGATATTCTTCCACCTGGATAATGTTGAAAAGGTGTCAAGCAGGGCACCTTTTTTTTTAATTGTGGTTGGGTCAGTCTACATTGCAAAATATTTCCTTTGGCTTTGAGGGAAAGGAAAGGAAAGGAAAGGAAAGGAAAGGAAAGGAAAGGAAAGGAAAGGAAAGGAAAGGAAAGGAAAGGAAAGGAAAGGAAAGGAAAGGAAAGGAAAGGAAAGGAAAGGAAAGGAAAGGAAAGGAAAGGAAAGGAAAGGAAAGGAAAGGAAAAAATTCTTGATCCACTTATGCAGGCCTGGATCTTGTGGAATTCAGAAAAGGAGGAGAATCATAAACTGAAAATCATGGGAAATATCATAGAAGCTTCATGCCTTTGCCAGAAAAATTCCACCACAGGGTGTGAGACACCTCGCAGGGCACAGGGAAAAGGGAGCTGGGGTCACTGGGGGAGGTTTCGGTGTCTGCAGGACAGACCTGAGCTGTCACCTGCTGCATCATTCCTCTGACACTCTGGGACACTGGTAACAGATTTTTTATTTTACTTCGCTAGAAATTCCTCTTATTTCCCTGTTTTGCCTGACTTCTTTGCAGAAGTCTTCTTTGGTTGTATGTTCCACGTAATTAATAATCTATCTCACAGAGTGAGAGCTTGAGCTCTAAGCAGGTGATGCCAAGCTCTGCTCACTGCAGTGCTCTGGGAAGGGTTTTGGGGTGCCCTGCTCAGCCAGGTACAGTTGCTGCTATTTAGGCTTCAAAATATGTATTTCCCCTAAGAACAGCAGAATAGGAGGGCAGCACTCAGGCAGTTTTAAGTTAATAAATGAAATCATTTTTTCAGGAGCAGCAAGAATGCTGATTTTTTGGTCATTCCTTGCTGACTTTGTTTTCAGTGATTCTGTCTGACGTCAATCCTTTGGGAGGCCGTTTTGGATAAATTTCAGCAGACATCATTATGATCAAAATATAACATATATTTGTACTTAAAGCACATAATTAACCACTGGAATTCATATTTAAACCGTGGTTTGCTCGTTTCCATTTTCTGTAATGTCTCTTTAGTTCTCTTTTTTTGTTGTTGCTCCAAAGGTCTCTGTTAAAAAAACGCTCTTCCTTCCAAAGGACACTTGCTGTATAATCCTTTGTTAGGATAACAGGACCATCTGGTCCCATCCATCTCCCTCCAATTTGATGCTGGGTTAATTGCACCCTGTCAGCAGGCGTGATTGACACTATGTTTTCTCTCCTCACCAAGAGGAGTCTATTAACAATGCTGTTTGTCTGAATTCTGGGACATCTTTTCACAGCTGCTTGTGTGGGACCATCCACTCTTCCCAAGTTTTGCTCTCAGCCATTGCAATGAAAATACATAAAAAGTAAATTAATAATAGCTGTGCTCAGATTTGGTGGCTAGGTGCAACCCAGCGCATTCTTCTCTAAAATGGAATAAGCTGGTTTGGAAACAGTAAATTAGGGGGTTCATTATTGCTTTAGCAGAACAACAATGGGATCTCTCTTCATCCTGTTGTTAGTGTATTGTCTCTGCAGCATGGCATGAATTAATGGGCACAATTCTCCTGACTTCAACAGGGCTGTATTCATTTATCCTACCCCGAATTTGACCTCAAGCTGTAAAAATACTTAATACATAATACTTGAGTTTGTCTGTAAATACAGCCACAGAATAAATCTGGGCAGGTGCTCAGTGCAGCACACGGGATGTCACAGTCCCCGTTTTGGGAAACAGCACTGACAGGTCTCACCTGGCCACAGGTTTGCTCCGTTTTGCCATTGGGATCCGTGTGCTTGGCTTTGTTTAATCCAAAGGATCCACGTTGGATCCTCTCGTCCTGTGAGGTCCCACTGATGCCTTTTTGGGACCACCTAAAAACAGAGGCCGGACAACATTAAGGGAATAGAAAGCAGTTATATTTATTGAAGGGCCTTCAGGTACATTTAGGGCAGAGGAAGCTACACCCAAAAAATGGACTACGGAAAACCCATGGGTTTTCACACTTTTATATGTTTGATCCATTTGCATATTGGGGGTTAATCTTCCAATTACAGCTACAGGTAATGAAGTCATTTACCCCAAGTTTGCTCCCCCCAACTCACTTTTGTTTCCATTTCTCGGGGCCTGAGTCAGTGAGGTGTCCTTGATTCCCAGCCCTAGAGAGGAATTGTTGTGTCTGACCAAAATGGGAAAGCAGCAGCTGACACTCTCTATGGAGTTTAGAGTTCTACACTAGAGAATTACAGGAATACAAACATATAAAAAACATAAAAGCTGAAATCCCAAGCATCATCACCACAAGGCCCGAGGTTCCTGCCCTGTTCCCCTGCCCCCACAGCGCCGGTTTACAGCTCACCCTCTGATGGGCAGCCCAGATTCACTGCTCGCCATGAAAAGAAATGGGCCAACTAATTCATCATTTTAAACAAAGCCCGTTTAACAACTCCACGGCTTTTACTGCTCAGGCTCCTGCAAGCTTCAATTTGTTCTGCTTAAATCACTTGATGGGGAGAACTTCAGCCTCACGGCTCGGATGGTTCCTTGCTCTGCACTTTCTGTTGCCAGCACAGCCCTGCCACGGGGCTTTGGCATTAGGAGATAACATTTTCTATCCACTGACTCCTTCCTTTACATGTGTTGACATTAAGCTGAGGGAACTCGTGCGTCATCTTCCGAGGCGCAGTTTCTATTCAGAAAATCCACTTTTGCTGGGGCTGCACTGATTAAAACTCCTGCAGAGACACCACGGATGAAGTACCAACAGGTAAAACCACGTGCAAGAGTGAGCAAGATCTTAGAACATTTAGAAGAGGCCAGTTCTCTGCTTGGTTGGGAATTTTACTCTGGAATGTTGCCTGACTGCAGTGCCAGTTTCTCCTGAGTGATTTTACTAAAATTTGATGCTTTCAAGGATTGTTGAGAAAGGTTGGTGAGGTTTTTTTTATGTCCAGTGTCATCTGGTCAAAGGAAGATAGAGACTGACTTCAGAACAGCTGAGAACTTTTTACCAGCAGCTCTTCCGTTTGCACAAAAGCATCTCAAAAGTAACTGAGTGATCTCACACACAGCTCTGAGAAACCACAGTGCACAGAACCCCGAGCACGTCCCAGCAGCTGCCAAACCACTGAGCCAACGCCTGACTGGGGCAAAGTGCTTTTGTAACAATGGCAGCAGGAAAAGTCTTGGTGTTTCTTCTGCTTCAGAACAGAAAATTTTCTTACCAACTCGATTTCTGACAATTTTTAATTTGTTATTCTTTTTTTGTGCTGTAATTCTCTACGTCTATAACTTCAGCAAACTATTTATAGGTCTCCAAATCCCAGCTCTCTGGTACATGCAGTTGAGAAATGCTTCCTTCTCTTCAGTGAATATTAGGCCTTTAGATAACATATGTGCATATCACTTACTTGCTCTAAATTTGGTCTCATCTGCTTCCACTCTGAAAATGTTCATCTATGAACCATTTCTCCAAAATTCCAGAATCATTGGTGGTTGGTATTCATATTGTGGGAGATCAAGGGACAGGCCAGTGTTGCTTTGTACTAGGAGTTGTAGATTTTGGTGAGGAAAAAAACTGTAAAATTCCTTTTGAAGATGGCTCAGTCAGGAGCTCCAGTTTTGATTGTCACATCCTAAGTGACAAACGAAGTGCTGTTCCCAATTGTGCTGTAAGCGAGGCTGGGACGGGGCTTTGTTTTCCCCTCAGATGTTGGGTAACTGGCACATCTCCACGTGCGAGGAGATGTGAACACTCTGCGATATTATCAAACATCATTTCTAAAGGAAATGACAATCCTTTTTGTTACTTTCATTGGTACTCTTACATGGCAGTTGCTATAATTTAATGTAATTATATCTTTCACTGGGTTTTATCTTCCTATTGAACAGATATTCACGTTTCCTCCGATGATAGTTTTGATTGCAGCTCCCAGTTTCCTTATGGAGAAATTAATTAATTGCTTACCTTGCTGCACCTCCAGAGATGTGACCCCCTCATATCCTTGCTGGATATTTTTCCATCTCAGGCTCCTCACTGATGAAGCAGAGAGCTGCCTAAACCTTTCTATTCATACTCACTCTGTCCCCTACTGGATTTTGCAATTGTCATGAGAATAGTGGTTCCTTGAATTAATCTTGTTCCTAGTCATCAAATTATTATAACTTAGTTTCAGCAAATACAGTAGCTACTCAAAAAACACATTACTTTGTGGAGCTGGGTGAAATATTGTGCACATACAGCAAATGCGACAAAATTTGCCACTTCACTGGGTTTGCAAAAAGGGAGAAAAGGAGGAAGAAATCCCCCCCTTTTCTCCTGCTGTAATATCACTAATTACCTCATTATCAAAAGGCCATTCCATCAACAAAAATGTGCTTTTTGTACATTTTATGCAAGTGACCTTGAAAGTTCTATATGAAATAGAGGTTTTGTTGCACTTTTTTGGGACCAAGAAATGCAAATACCTGCTGGTGCACGAGAGAGTGGAGAAGGAACAGCTCCAGCTTCAGCCCGGAGCCAGCGGCAGCAGCAGCAATGCTGGATATTCCCCCAACCTCAGTTAAAATCCTCTCATCTCTCTGTCCTTGGACAGATCCATTCAGGCTCCCGCAACCCCCGTCCCACTCCCAGCTCCTGCCTTCCACACTGGGTTACACTGGGAGAGCTCAGGGGCACAAAATTGTCTTTTATGCTCTTTTATCTTTATGAAATCTATTTGAAGTGCCTGGCGGAGGCTTTCCAGGTCCAACGGTGTGTGAAGTAGTGCAATATTGCAGAAGTCAATTAAAGGGTGGTGATTCATGCTGGCTGAAAACTGTCCATCTCCAGGAATTTCTGTCCATAGGGAATATTCCCTTTCCTGATTTCTCTGTGGGACTCCACTGTTGTTTCTGCTGCTGGTGAAAACAGTGTTTCAGAATCAAGCACCAAGAGAAAACGAGTGGTGTCTCCATCTGCTTTTCAGAACTTATCACCAGGACATTTCAGCTTCCTGGAGAAGAGCCTTTGCAGCCACGTTCCCGTGGGTACTCTCAGGAGAGCTGATGACTATTAGCTGAAATGAAAACACAAATCTATTTTGCAAAAGAATTTACCTTTCTGAAGTTCCCAATGCAGGTAGAATCCAGATGGTTTGGGGTTTTTTTGGAATTTCAGACCAAATGGGATCAAACTTTGTTCCTGCCAAGTCCAGACTTTCAGCTTAGACCGGGGCTCACACTTCCTACAAGCTGGCTTTTCCCACGAGGAATTGAAGGGAGAAGACACCTAAGGAAGGAATGACCTAGCAGCTTCTGCTTGGACTTGGTCTCTGCAGACCTTGGGTGGGTGACCGGGTGGCTCCGTGCAGCTGCGGGACGCGGGAGCTGGCACAGCCGGAGCAGGGGCAGCGCTGTGTGGTGGGGAAGGTCGGAGTGGCCCTGCCAGGGCTCCTGAAGACCCTGAGCAGGGGCACTGCCAAGCCCAGCAGCATCCTGCTCCTTGCTGCTCCTGCAGAGGAAGGTTTCCAAGGCGCTCAGGCGGCGGGATCCTTCCTGGCTGCCGTCCCCTCCCTAAACCATCCAAGGTGTCCCTACCTGTGCTGCCCTTCCCGTGCAAAGCCCAGGTGTGCTGGCACTCATGGAAACCAAATGAAGCCATGGAGCAGTGAGCAAAGGAGCGTGGGAAGGGAAGCACAGCTTATGGGATCATGTGTTCCCGCACCAAAAATTGGGATTTAGCATTAGACGCAGCTGATAGCAGCACGAGGGGGTTTTTGTTGCCGTGCCCGGAGCCTGCGAGGCCTCACTCCTCAAGGCACAGTCATTTCTGCAGAGCCCTTTCCCACTGTCAGAGCTGCTGGGAAGAGATGCAGCCAGCCATTAAAAGGTGGGAAAGCATCCTGCTGTTATGTATATGAGAGCAGGGCTTTGTCTTGTCACATGTCACAGGCGCAGCAGTAGAGGGAGAGAAAATCCTATTGGTATGTGATGGAGTTTGCAAGATGTCCTCCAAAGCTTAATTATTGGAATGTGTCCTGGGATAAGTGATGCTGTCATTGAACCCTGATTAGTTCAGAGGCAGGGTGGATGCAAGAGGGAGGAAACATAATGTCAGACTGGTTAATTAGCAAGCAAGCAAGAGCAACCCAAATTGTACAATCTGATGAGCAATTTGTCACCCACTCATTTTAAATGAGAAATGTGGTATCGCTTTGCATTTCCTTTGTATTTTCCATTTTTGGATCTCTTTATACAGGAACTAACTTTGTGGCTCCTCTGTGGGGTAAGGAAGTGTTAGAGAGATAAACTCAGGGCTCAGAAGTGACTTGTCCACACATCAAGACCACTGGCAAAAGACCTGAGGCTGAGGCAGCAGCCACACACTTTAACCTGAATTAGAAATAAGAGAACGCAGTGCAGGAAAATTAAAGAGGGAGAAGAATGTAAAATTCAAGGTCAGAACATTTAGTCTGTGGATTATCCTGTCCCCAGCACTTCAAGGTTTCGGTTTATTTAGCATTCCTAGTGGGTATATGAATTTTTAGGGCACAAGCTTGGGGTAAATATATTTTGTGCTATTTTGGTGATACAAAAGCTACTGAAAGCTGATTCAAAGTAGCAAGTGGGAGTTTCTGTCTGCACGTGGATGTTCTTCAGTGACACAGTGCTGTCAAATGGCTTCTCCACCACCTCAGCACCAGCAATCTGCACGGGGGGAACCAGCACTGGGGGCCGGGCACAACCACATGGATTTGGGGGTCATTTTATCGCTGTAGGGACTTGGACAAAATCAGAGAGATTCCTTCCACGTTTGAATTCCTGCTCCTGAATTCCATCTCAGATGTTTCCTAGGACTGTTTGCGTTGAACTTCTCCTGTACTTGTGCTGTTAATTATGGGAACAGCTCCTGGTGCTGGTTGTTTGAACACCTCCCAGAGCAAAGCTCGCTCTCAGCAGCCTCTTATTTCTTTGTAACTGCTCAGTAAACATCCCCCTTTAAAATGGAGAAGGGTAATCATCCAAACGTGTAACCTGGAAGGTGTTCAGCCAAAAAAGCAGCAAAATCATTTGCTATTATTCTTTCACCACGGGAAGATGGGGGTTTTTCAGCCTTTGAAAAGCACAGAGTACTTTGGCATTTCCTGGATCACTTTTGAAGACTTGCAGCTTCTGAAGGAGTGCTTGAGTCATCTTAGGAACGAGCAGTGCTTTAAAGCATCATATCAAGCTTTTATAATAATGTCTTCAAGATGTCTATCACATTTAAAGTCTGAAGAAGGGCTTGTCTTTCTGAAGGTTTGTCTTTTTCGCATCTCATCAGTTGATCCAATGAAAGGCACCTGCAAACTGCATATTTCTCATCTCTGTGGAGCACCACAGTCAGTGTTGTGACTATTCCCACCATAACAGCTGCATCTGGGCATAAATAACTATTTCCAGAAAGTGATAATGACCAGTTTAAGGATTTGTTTCTTTAAAGAAGAGAATGAGCAAAAAACCCCTTTTAATTTTAAAACATTGGTATCTTAAGGGTTAAGATTTCCTGAAGTAAGTGCCCTGCAGTTGTTCTGGGAGTCAAGAAAAGTGAACTGCCCTAAAATTTCTGCTCTGTCCTTGTGGTAGCAACAGTTTGCTGCTCTTTGTCAGTTCCTGATGCTCGGTGTTGGTGAGTATTTTTCGGTGCAGTGTTTGTAGCAGGTTTGTGGCTCTGGATGAAAGATCTGTCCTGGATGTACGGAGACCTTGATCCTTCAGAAGCCCCTTCCTTCCTGCACCAGTGAAACTCAGGATGTGGCAGTGGCATCTGGGCAGGGAGGGGAATTTAGGAAGGCCCTTTTTGCATTTATGGAACGTTAGAAATTCATATATTCAGAGACCCTGCATGAGCTCAGCCGAACCCAAAAACCAGCACTCAGGGTTGGGATCTCGGCAGAGAGGTTTGCCTGACCAACTCCAGGTGCTCCAGAGGGGACAGGAGCTCCCCACTTCCACCTGTTCCTCAGGGCAGATTATAGACTTTGCCTGCAACTCCAGATTAATTCAATACTATTACAAGCAACACTTGTTTTTAAAAGTTTAGGTTAGATTTCAGCAAGATGTTTCAAGTAAAATCAAGGTGAGCTTAACCATTGCCTGCATGGCTGCAAGTGAAGCCACAACCATCAGGATCTCGACTGGTAAAATGAGTTTTGAGGGGGTTTAGTGTTGCTTTCCCTTCTAGATGTAGATTTAGGCTGGACTGGAGCATCTCCAGGTTGTCTGTGCCCAGGAGGCCCCCTGAGCTCTCCATCCTTTGGTTCTCGGTGTCGATGGAGGCCCTTGGTGGAAGCCTGGCAGGTTAAACCAGCCTCAGCCCAGACGCTCACCCTGCAGGGACGGCTTTGTTTTTGGAGAGAGGAAATACGGCACAGGCCTGCTCTAACCCAGTGCAACGCAGCACGATCATTTCTGATGGTTTTAAGTTATTTCAAGTCAGTTGCTGATTATCATTTGGGCTAACAAATATTGGCACATCAGTATTCCAGCCGTGGCTGCACTGACTCGAGCTCAGAAACACGAAGCTAAGCTGGCAAGTACCTTTTGTTCACAGCTCCTCAAATTAAAGACAGGTACTTTGGTGTGTCTTCAACCAGAAACAAACTGTGAAAATTCATTTCCCAGTGCTATTTGGGTATTTTTGTAACTCTCTATGATCACACTGCGTATGCAGATCCAAGTTAAAAATAAGCTTTTCAACTCTTGCTTGTTTATACAATATTAGAAGCACTTTATAAAAGTGGATGTTAATTAATGCTGTATTTTAATGGTGTTCCTATGAATTTGTAAGTGCATTCTGGAGAGACTATCAAATATAATTTACTTTCAAAACAATTGAGGATTATCATGATCAAAATAATTCAAATATTATTTTTTGATTTCCACTACCTTTACTGTGGAATGGGTTCTGTTTAGATGTCTCGCACATACAAAAAGGAAAAAAAAATCTAAAGAATTATTTTCTTATTTTTATTCAGAAGTGATTTTTAAAGAGACTTTCCATGTTCATTTCAATCTAGTAATTTTCAAAGAGACCTAGGAATGCAGTGAGTTTTCAAAGGGGCAAGCTGTACATTTATGCTCCTGAAAACATGGTTATACATTAATTTAATTTCCTATTTAAGATTTCGTGTGTGCATCCAGCTCTCAGCCATCTAACCCCACGCAGTCAGAGGAGTTGTACAAACCTGTTGAGCACAGCAGCACTCACAAAGAAGTTCTCCACAGAGATGAGCTACTTGATGACTCAACCTAAAATATTTAGGTGGTTTAAGCGTTTTCAGTGGAAATCATTCGTGGTACGAACTCTCCCACTTCTACCCAGAACACAAAGAAAATATCTTGTCCAGACAAGAAAATTATTGAAGTTTCTTTTAAAGGAAAGCGTAGGAAAGGGGTTTTTCATAATCTCTCTATGAATTAGAAAAGGAGACGTGGCTTTCGATCTCTCTGTGGCTCCCGGAGTGGAATGAAGGTCTCAGGACAGGACATTCTGTTCAGTCCATGTGCAGGAGGGGCGAGGCCGTGGCAGATGGAACCCAAAAGGCCAGGAGCTGTCCCGTGTGCCCCGTGCAGACCCGACTGCAGACACAGAGCCAAACCTGCAACGCGCGTAAACCCAGCCCCGCTCCCAGCCCCGCTCCCAGCCCCGCTCCCTGTTTCCAGCTGCGCCCTGAGCCATGAGCCTGGCTGCCAGGAGCCCCACCTGGCCCTGGAGATGATAAATACCCGTGCCCCGAGCGTCTCCTGCCGCGTCGCAGGGACTGCAGCGACTGCTCGGGGCTCTCCACCGGGCCCGGAGCTGCGTCCCCTGCGCCTTCCCCTCTCCACGAGCCGTGCTTATAAACATTTTCATCTGTGCTCTCTACCAGAGAGCATCTGCATTTTATTATATTTCATCTCGGTGCCAAGAAAGGAATATGTTTTGGAACTTCCGAGCACCATCATATAATTTTCATTAATAGAAGGAGGAGGGAAGTCCCGTCACCCAGCACTTGAAATGACCTCGGGAGGAGAGCCACAAAGGAAACAAAGGATGGGGATGGCAGGGCCCAGCTTATCCGTGGGGGAGGTTCCTTGGTGTTACACCAATGAAGAGCAGCCCATGGCAACATTTTGGTGCTAAAATAGTGAAGAAAAAAAATGAAATTATAATAAAACTGATCCTGATCACACAGAGAACATAAAATACTGCTCTGCTGTAGTAGCCATATATCAGCTGAGCTTACACGTCTGCAGCAGCGTAACTACAGCGAGCCATGGCTGCCTGGGTTTTTAAAACCTTGCAGGAGAAAGCAAAGCCTTTGCAGCATTTCTTATTAGCATTTATTCCTGGAATAATCCCTGCCAGAATTTTCCACTGCCAGCAAAGAGAAGGCTGAACCAGAAAGGCAGAAAGAAGATGTGGCGGTGCAGCCACAAAGCCAAGAATTCCCAGGCCTTTCACTGGTGTTGGCAACACCTTGCTCATCTCATCCTTCTATTTTTATTTTTTATTTTTTAGAGATACAAATTTTATCAGTGTGTCTGTGGAGTACCTGGTGGCCTGTAAGGAGCAGATGTTCTCTTGAGCTCAGTGTCCTTGGAAAAGCTCTTTGAGATGCTTTTCTTCTCAAAAAGTGAAGCGTGAGCTCAGCCCAAGCACTCCTTCCCCGTCCTGCTCTCCAGTGGCATTTATTTCCCCCATGAATTCGGGAGATCATTTAATCTACCTCAGTTTCCCAAAGTGTAAAATTGGCCTTGATGAGCCCCTAATGAGGGCAAAAAGGTCAATCAGAGTTGGAAGGTGGGAAGTACTTCACAAGTGCAAATTGTTTTTCTGGCCTGGACTTTTCGGTGAAGTTCTGGAGATAATATTTTAGCGCTTTTTTTGGTTTGTTTTTTTCCCCCCAGTTTTAAATTATCTTGAAAATGCACAATAGCAAATTTCCCCAAACTTCAGCCAATCGGGATCAGCCCTCCCAGATAATGTAAATACAATTAGTTGATTTAAAGCACATTTCATGTTCTGCTTATCTGCTAAGTGTTTCAGTTATGGCGTTCATACAGAATGAGTCACTCATACATATTCCTCAAGGAAGAGCCAAAAGATGGAATGAAAATACAGCCTGAGGAAAAAGTCTATAAAGATTTCTCGCTTTTCTAATCCCTTCTCTCTAATGTTTCTTTGTAAATTTGTCAGATGGGAATGAAATTGCCTCATAACTCTCCAGATGTGAAGAGCATCACTGCACAAAATTACGTACTTGTCAAAGCAAGGGGGAATTTATGTTGGTGTTCCTGAGATGTGATTTTATTCAGTCTATTTCCTTTGTGCACATCATAGCAACTAGAAAGACAAAAACAGCTAGTTTATGTATATCTTCTTTTTTACCCCCCCCTTTTTTTCACCTCTGGTGAATTTTTTAGCTTCTATTTTTCCCTTTTGTTTTCTTATCCCCCTCCCCTCCCTCCTTTTATCTACTGCTTATTGCTAGTGACAGTAAACTTCATCCAACAACACTCTGATGAGAGCAGCTATGATTCTACCAGCACCAGGCAGTTCAGACAAGTGCTACAGTAATTTTCCCTGTGGAGCACGGAGAAAGGTGTGGCTTCTCTCCTGGTTAGGAAAGATGTTTGTTTAGAAACCTGCAGTGTTTCTTACAGGCAACCAAATCATGATTTAATTTGATATTTTGCTCTATATTCCTGTATTTTAATTTAAACTTTGTGCATTTTCCCTCTAAGGCTCCTGCATTGTGGTCAAACTCACCAAAAACTTCTTCCGGTGATACCCAAGTCCAGTTTCTTTGTGCTGTTTTTAATGACATTGCTGGCAGGTTTTGTGCAGTGTTTCTTCCTTTAGTTTAAAGCTCTGGTATTAAATGAAGTCTAAAGCATAAGGTGCATAAACCACTCTAAATTCCAGCTCCTGCTGGCTGTGACCTTCTTGAGACATTTTTTAAATTTCAGCTTTTTAATCCTCCTGTTTGTGTTTCTCCAAGACACCAAAGATGGTTTTGAAACCAGTTTTGATGGGGGAAAAACCAGTGAGCCAAGTGAATGAGATCTTCATGGCATTATTCACGATGGATCTCTGAACCTCTTCCAAAAATCTGGGATGACTCCTCTCACTTAACAGGGACTTTTAGGTACAGGATGGGAAGAGATACAGCTCCATCAGTGCTCCATAATCCCTGCCCTAAGCACAGCCCAGTTATGGAAATCAGCTGCCTCCTCCTCTTTTTTTCTTCTCTCTTTGTTTTCCTCCCCTCACTGGTGCTCCCTTTGGAAATTGGTGCTCGCTTCCCTACGTGTCTTTAAAACCAGCCCTGTTCTGAGTGCTAAAAGGGTAAATTTCGGGTTGCTGGCACACCAAGACATGCCGTGGATTTCCAAGTAAAAGAAATACCCTCAGTTATAGAAGAGCAGGTGATGTGCTGAGAATGCCAGGATTTTTCAAGGGAATGTTAGGAAAAAGTATTTATCTGAACATTAGGTTTTCTGGGAGCTGGACTGGGAGGTTGTGAAAAATTGTGTTAAAGCTCAGCTTGGTTCTGTCTCTGCTAAGAAAGCACTTGTGAAAATATATCTGGACTAGTTCTGGGACTGGTTTTAAGCTGCAAAACCCTCCACCAGCGATGAGAAGAGCACCTTGGAGGCTCCGGCAGGGTGAAGTCTGTGCAGATCCTCCTGTCTCTTTTTATATCTCACTAGAGCTTCTTGTGTGACCTTCCAGATACCAGCCTTGTGCAGCCAAGGCCAATCTCTCATTGTAGACAACTCCAAAAATAAACACAGGGTTACTGTGCCCCTTCCTTACCACCCTTGGGCCTGTCCTAGCAATGGAATAAGGGCTGGGGAGAGTCAGTCCCGGAGTGCTCACCAGGACAGAGAGGCTTTGTGCTACCTGTGGGACCAAAAGATGAAAGTATTTCCTTTCCTTCCTCATGGTCCGGTCCTACAAAGTGTCTGTGTGTGGAACAGTCCTTGGAATCCGTGAGTTAGTATTAATACCCATCAGCACTTTATCTCAGTGAGGGTGTAAAACACCGCCTTGGAACAAGGAAGGAGGGCTCCTGGAGCCGTTCCAGTGGTTTCCTAAAGCAGTTTTCCCTGTGGTAGATGGGGTATAAAATTATCGTGGTGTTGATGGAGCTGGAGGTTGCTCAGAGCAGCCTTGGGCAGAGGCCTGGAGATCCCCTGGAAAAGCAGCAAAGTAAATGGCAAGCCACATATTGTAAAGTAACAAGAAGAATTTTTATTATTGCGGTTTTTTCCCTTTTGTATTTTTCTTACCATTTTGATCAGATGTACATTGTTTATAACCCCTAGTTTACCAGCCCCAAATATCATTACAACGTCTGCACCATGATCTATGTTTGGTTGTTACCCTTTTAATGGATAAAAAAAGATTTAAGTACTTCATTCTGTTGCATTTTGACAGCTGTTAGCCATCATTTTTCCATTCACCTGCATTTAGCAATCCCATAAAGGGAGGCAATCTTAGAGCTAACAAGAGCTGGGCACTGCAAGGTGATAATTCTGTATCACTTTGGCCTATAAATACCTGACAGGCTTTGGGCTGAGTCAGCAGTCTGTAACAAAGTGGCAGCCGTGCCCTTTTATCTGTGTGAGTGTTTCACAGCAATTGGACTATCAGCCCCTGCAGTGAAAATCCATAGTATCGATCAGGCTATTTCTCCACTGTAATTCTTTTGTAGGAAATCCCTGATGACAAATTTTATCTGCACCACTTTTTGATTGCTGGTTTGATGTAAGCGATCTCCAAGGGCAGAGTTAAGCTCCTGGCCGTTCCACATTATCAAGCACCAGCTTTATTTACTGAAACTACACTTGTGGTCACCAACCAAAATAAAAAAAAAGCAAGAGAGAGGGAAAGGAGGAGGCGGAGGAGGCTGAAAATTAAGAGCAAAATGATATTTCAAAATGCGGGAGCGAGGGGGTGAAATCAGTTGTATCGGCTGCTGGATTGTTAAGTAAAAGCATGTCCTGCATTAACAAACGCACAAACAGGAGAAATACGTTTCGATAAAAATATCTGTGGGACACAGGGCTGTGTCTGGGCAGCGGATTGGGTTTGGAGCTGATCCTCGTTCACGGGACTGGTCCCACAGGTCCCCCGGACCCCGCTGGGAGCTCGCTGTGCTCATCCCTGAGCAGGATGTGGTTTCTGTCCATGCCCAAACCGATGTTATTCCTCCCGAGCTGCCGAGCTGCCGCTCAGGGCAGGGGGTCTCAGGGCACAGAGCATTCGCTGTCCTGGTCAGAGCGGAGTGTTCCCCG
This sequence comes from Callaeas wilsoni, assembly GCA_013398955.1. NCBI lineage: Eukaryota > Metazoa > Chordata > Aves > Passeriformes > Callaeidae > Callaeas > Callaeas wilsoni. The sequence goes on from VWPU01006869.1 coordinate 45,674, forward strand.
TGGTCTCCAGGGGCCTGGGGCAGGGCTCTGCTCGCACACTTCCAGGCACAAACCCCTGGCTGACATCTGACCGCAGCACAAACTCGTATTAGGGTATCACCCTGTGGGTTAGTTGATGCTCTTTAGCCTCCAGATTTAACTGGGAAACCCTACAAAAGGAAGCTCAGGAATTTCCAGTGTCCCTCAGCTGAGGGAGGCTGAGGAGCCTCAGACATCGCAGAACACAGAAATGCCATTGCTGTGAATTCAAAATTTACTCCTCTTTTGATTTCAGTGTAGGCTGTTGTCTCAGTATCCCTTGGACACCCAAGTTTCTAATTTCTGCCTTGCTGCTGAATCCAGCCTTAGCTCCTGAGTCCCCACGGAGGGCTCCTCTCGGCAGTCCTTGCTGTTGTACATCGGGGTTACTCACTGTGCCTCTGCAGAGAGGTTTTCTTTTTGCTTCAGCAGTGCAGCACGAGCCAGGGAAATGATGTCTTCTGTTTTCCTTTAAAGCCCTGAGTCACTGGCGTATCCCAAACACAGCACGTGCAGTACAGAATTACTTAGGAAATTAGTCTAGCTCCAGTTTGGGGTTTTTTCACCCAAAACATGTAAAGCACAAAACTAAAAATAGCTTGCATAGCAGTGAGACCTCCATCAAGGAAATATCTCTTTGTACTGCTGGGCTCCTGCCTCTGACTGTGTCTCTCTGCTAAAATTCAGTTGCCTGGAAAATGTATATCTTTGGCTAGAAACATATATCCAGAGGTATGTGTTTACTGAGCAGCATATATTGGATTAGGCATGGAGCCAGTCCAATTTCATGACTACACCTTTGAAAAATTGTCTGATTAACACTGAGAGGAATAATTGTATGTGAAAGGAATAGTAAACATTCCCGAACTAGAATGGATTTTCAGCAAATAATGTGAAATACCTTGTCCATTCAGAACCCTATCCCTATGAAAGCACTTTAATCATTTTCTTAAGCAATAGCTCAGATTAAATAAATTAATAGCAAATAAGTATTGAGAATAATTGAGATTATTTGGGAGAAACTATTTTGGCTTTTTATACAGTTGAGCACATTCCAAGGCTGAGTAAGTTCAAAGTTTGCAAATTTGATTCATAAAAGTGGAATCATAAAACCCAAAGAGAAGATGATAAGATTTCCAGGGGGAGTTGAATGAATTTAAAAATCAATGAAATCCTTTATGCAAGTTTTATGCACTGCATACCTCTACCCAAGATTTTTGATATAATTTAGTGAACCAAATTCGAAGCATGCAGTTTAGCCCAAAGTCTGCTGTTATTATTGGTGAATTACCATCAATCCCAAACCAGTCCTGCCCTGTGCTCGGAAGGCTGGAGTTATTTGTGCCTGGATTGACCAGGGTACGATTGGTGGGGATGGGTCACAGGTTGGACTGGATGATCCTGGAGGCCTTTTCCAACCTCAGTGATTCTGGGGCTCTTTGTTAGGGCCTTACGTGTCAACTTTGAGGTGCCAATGACATATTTGAAAAAACAAGTGACTCAGATTGTTCATAAATTATTTGGATTTATTTATTTTACATTTTATCTTTAAATTTACTCCTGAGGAAAAGCACTGAATTGACATCAACAGAACCTCCTTTGTGGGTGAGGCATGGACAGGTGTTCACCCCTTGCTGCATTGAGACCACCAACCAACGTCACTTAAAGTACTGAGCAGCCATCAAGTAATAATGACTTCCAATTACTCCTAATCTGGGCTAGACTTGAACCAGTGACCTTGAAAGAATCTGTATCCCATTAACAGTTCCCTAAGCCAGCCAGTCCCAGGGTGTTTGATTGTTCTGAATGCATCCAAAGAGCTTGCCTTCACTGTCCTTTATTTCTTTTTTTTTTTTAAACTGCTTAGAAATAGGGGTGGGTAGGTATTGAAATACTCAATTTGCAGTTTGCCTGTATCTCTAATACCACGTCTGGAGGAGCAGCTTTCATTTGCACAGGGAATACCTCCTGCTGAAACGAAATTCTCTTTTCTCAGTCCTTGATGCCTTGCCTGTCACTGACAGATTTTGCACACCTAGACCTCCAGAATCGGTGAAAGCTGCCCTGGTTCTGCCTGGCAGGACATTACAGCGTGGTCCCAGACTCTGCTGATTCCTGGGATCTTTTCTATGTTATGGGAGGAGTTAGGAGTGAACCAAATAAGAAATGAGCCATTAGATGCCAATTTCTATCTGCAGAATACCTCTCATTAAATTTTCTATATCAATTCTATTTTTATTTTTTTTAATCTCAGGAAAAAGTACTGAAATATTTGTTATTTTCACCAGGGCAAGCACCACATTGCTCTGCTTGATACCAGCACTGACACACCTGGTACCAAGAGTGGCCAAGGGTTGGACTCGATGATCTTGGAGAGCTTTCCCAAAGCTGAATGATTCTGTGACTCTGTGAAGAGCTGGCAGGGAGGGAGAGGACAGTGGTGGGGCTGCAGGTTCCCCTGCGGCGTGGTTTTTGTGTCCTCAGTAGGTGCCTTGCTCGTGGTAGCAGAAGGGACAAATACCTTTGTACCTGAATGCTAAAAAATCAACGCCTCCTGCAGCATCCCCCCAGCTGCAAGGGTTTGCCAGGTCATTTGCACATTTTCGGGCTAAAACAGGCCCAGCTGCAGCACCTTGGTGCACCTTTGTGACACCTCCTGGGAACAAAAGGTGGCAGTTCAGGATGGTTTGTAAGCCACCACCTGCCCGCCTCACCTCTGCTTTAAAGAAACCCACTGATAGTACTGGAGAATTTCATTTCACTTTCTTCTCCAAATTTCTGGTGCTTTGGGGCAAATTCAGCGTTTTCATTAACATTTCAGATAAGTCTGGAAGGAGCACAGACATTAATGCAGATTACAGGCCAGAAATGCTAAGCAGCAGCAGCTTCCTTTGCTCTGCTGAGATATGTCAGTGGTAAATATTTCTGCAGCCCTGAAAATCAGCAACGTGGAGCCCTTGTCCAGATAAATGGAAATTTAGCCATCCTGGGGACTCCTGTCTGTCCTGCAGTGCCTTCCCAGCCCCGTGGTTTGGAGCTGATCCAGGTGAACCCCCCTTTTTGGCAGGGTTAGCAGACAGCATCACCTCACATGTCAGTGTGTGAGCAGGTCCCCTCTGAGGGACTCATTTCAGGGCATGTTTGCATCTTGAACTGCCGTGTCCTCCTTTAGAAGATGCACCAGCAGCACAGTAAAGGCACTTGCCACGGGAGGGAATCAAACCTGGATCCCCCATTTCCACCTGAGTGCTCCCGCTCTGGAATCTGAGTGGGCATTGATGCTGTTCTTCAATTTTAAAAGAAAGCACTTAAGCCGTTCTCTCCTATCCAAACACCAGAAGTGGTTCTGAGCAGGAGAGAGCAGGAAAGGACAGGAATATTATTCCTATAGGCAGGATTTATCCCATTTATTTCCTCATTTCCTGGATTTAGGCTTCCGCTCTTCCATCATGGTTTTGGCCCTGTTCTCAGGGCTCTGGTTCACCCCATATCCTTTATAGAATGTTTAAATGCCTGGCCAATATATGATTTTACTAGAATTGTCTCAATTTAGGCTTCAAAATTGAATCCTTCCTTTACAAGGACCTTGAGATTAACGGTGTTCAGTGTGAGCTCAATACATGGGGAATTATTCATCTGGAATTTACAGCTGAGATGCTGCTCATGTGCAGGTCCCTGATTTACCCTGAAAAGTGAAACAAGTGTATTAAAAATAGTGTTTGTGTAGATGTTTCCTTCCTGATGGGGTTTCCTGCAGACAGAAAATGATTCCTTTGGGCACGAGGGCACTTACCTGGGGCAAACCAAAACAATGGGAATGTATCTCCCAAGGAATTGACGTGGATGAGCTGGGGAGGTTTTTCCCTTTAACACCCCGATGATATTAATTAGAATTGTAAACTGCTTGTCTGGTTTCGTCAGACCTGTCTCCCACCACCAAAGAAAAACAGTCTAATGTCAAATTATTGAAGTCTCCTAGCTGCTGGAAATTCCCCTTCCCAGCTCCAAGTGTTTTTCCTTTACCACAAAATAACAAGCAGGTCCCACGTGTTTGCATCAGTCCTGCAAGTGCTGTCTGTAAAAGTCATGTCATAACCTCAATCAATCACTCAGCTTTGGCCAACACTCGGGTGGATGATCCAGAAATCCTCCTTTCTGGGATTATGATCAGGAAATAACGCGGTGCTGCCTGACAGCAGCAGCACAGAACTTTAGAAGGAGGCCAGATAACCAGAGTTGCCCAAGTTGTTCCTTCCTGCAGCTTCTGGGGCTGCACCTATTTCCACAAGTGCCACAAAGTGCCAGCTGGACGTTGGGCGGCAGGGTGGCACTTGGAGCGTTTATTAATTTCTTTTCCTTGCTCATGAAAACATATTAAATGTTCTAGATCTGAACATATCTCACTAATTAATCCATCCGTTATGGAGTAGCAAAATGCCACTGACCACTCAGAGCCATGGAGAACACAGCCTGCAGATCCTGAGCTTTCCTAGACTGGATATTCAAAATTTATGTATCTGCCAGTCAAGATATAATAAAATGCAGAAACATGCTTGTAAAAAGAAATGTGATATTTACTGTTCAGCCATGTAATATCTTCTACTTATACATCTCCCTTGAGGACATCTCGATGTTATTGGCAGAGCAGTTTCCTTAGACATGCTCCCTTTTCCTCCTTTCCTGTTCTCCTCTTATTTTTTGTTATTTTCTCTTCTAACTTTTTAAAAATTTTCTAATTCTCTTTCGAAAGTGCCAACCCTTATATTGCAATACTGGAAATAAGTAGCATTTGAGACTTAATAGTGGGTTTATTTTAATTAATTTGTGATATAAAGCTGAAGAGCAGTTTAGGGTGTGTAAGTTTAAGACCACTGAGGATTTAGACTTGAGTTATTTGAGCCAGTCTGGGCACAGACTCCATGGACATCCCCCATCACTAAATCTAGGCAAGGAAAGGCAGAACTGGGGCCTTTCAGTGTTTTCCTGCTGATTTCGGCCATTAGCGTTCTGGCTGTGTTTTCCAGCAAACTTTGGGAACCACAGACCTCTTGCCTGCAGGTAAATGCTTAAAGGAGAGGTCAAGGAGCTGTATCCAGCCTGGAACACAGCTCTGGATTGAAACTCCTCCTGAGCTGTCTCCTTTATCCCGACAGGCAGGAGCCCTGAGTCGCTGTGTCCGTCAGTCTGTCTGTGCGTGCAGCCCCCACGGCAGTGCAACGCTCAAAGGAGGCCAGTCGAAGGGCTTCGAGGAGCCAACAGGGTGTGTTTTGTAATACTCAGTGAAACTAAAAGTCATTTAATGCTGCCTGTTGGTGAAAGAACAGAGAGTACACCCTGCTGCACACTGTAACTTCAGGTCTCCTTGCTTTTATCACTTTCCTTGCTTTTATGATATGTGCAGTGAAAAAATAAATCTCTTGTGAATGGAAGTTTAAGTTTCCCTGCAGAGGTTATGAAATGTGGAGAGGCAGCACGGGCCCCTCTGCTGCGCCTAAAAGCTGCTGCCTATGTGGTCACCAGCTGGGGACAGGAAGGGGCTGCCTTCCCCTGAAACCTGTCTCCATCCCATTTATCCAAAAGTTTGGGGAGATCCCCGTGATGGGCCAAGGAGGAGGCCGTGGATCCGCTCCTGGAGCTCCACTGCTCAGTGCAATCGATCTGGAGGAGATGTAGCTGCTCCTGCAGCATCCACAGAGGGCTACACCGTATGCCAGATTTGTTCCATGAATTTCTCTCCTCTCATTGCCTTAAGCACAATTACAAATACATTATGCAGTGTGAATTTTCACCCTTTTTTAGCATTCAGCGGCGCTGTGAACCACCAGCCTTTCCCCTCAGTGTACTGGGTTGAAATCAGTGCATTCCCCAAATATCCTGCTGCCTGTGCCACCCCACCGTGACCCACAGAGGGGCCGCCACCACCAAATGCTTCCCCTGATGGGATTTAGTCAATCACATCCACGAGATCTTCCGCCCTCAGCTTTCAGAGGGGTCAGGAATCCGAGGCTGCCGCTGCTCCCAGGTCAGCGCACAATGAGCTGCTGCCAGAGAGAGCTCTCGGTTTTCAGCTGGGGGAACGGTGTGATGGACAAAACACAACAAACCAGCCCCGTTTATCCACTGGAATGGGCGCACGCTCCCCTCCTCCTGGAGGGGCTCTGGCTGCTCGCTGCACTGCATCCTTTAATGTGGATTTTGGGCAGAAAGGCCCTGCCCAGCACCCGCGCAGTGCCGAGCAGGCCGGGCCGCATCGGCCTCTCCTGCCTCAAACAGAATTTGACAGAAATTTAGCAAAACTTGGGTTGCGCATTGAGAGGCCGTGATCAATTCTGACAGCGTCCTGCTCTGCTCAATATTCTCTCTGAAGTGCCTGGAACCAAATGCCAGTGCAGAGCATTTCTCCCCGAAGTTCAAGAGGGGAGATGTAAACACAGGCCGTAAAAGACCTGCATGTCTCGAGCTTGTAGGGGTCGTAATTCTTCCCAGCAAAGTTACCTTTCCTGTTTCTATGAATTACTCTTACATTCTTGTAAGAGATACGGTTTGAGGTATTTATGGTGCATTCAATTCTGCTATCATTGATTTACTGGACTAAACCTGCTCCAGGATATGATGTAAAGCCCCTAATTCCAAAAAACTCTTACATCTCGGCGAGAACAGCATTTTCTGCCCTGTTGCCCTCCAGCAGATGACCAACGGAGATAAACAGAGGGCACTCCACTCTCGGTTGCAATGTGCTTGGTGATGTGAAGGAATCAATCAGACAAAAGCAGATTATTAGAGTGTCTGAGAGAGATCAAACATTGCTGGCATCTTCACCCACACGCGGTTGATTTACAGGCAAGCTGATAAAGTGCTGCAGCTCACTGTCAGAAGTACATGACAGCTCCTCTAGCTCTGTGGATAAATTATTGCTGAAGCCCATGATAACATTTCTCCACCTAGCAACCAAACATAACAGGATGTGGCTTTTAGTACTCGGAGCCAGAATGATACAAAGAGAAAACACAGAAACTCTTCAAGCAGGGAGGCAGCGCACAGGAAAGGCGGGCAGGGAGAGATTTTAACACACACACACCAGGGGGGTGTGGCTGTCCTGGCTCTGCTGCTGGAAAATTGGCCGGGTTGGAGCCGTGGACCTGCAGCGACGCTGCCAAAGCGCCTGGGAATGAGGCAGGGCTTTTAATGGGGGTGTGGGCAGAGCCCTGGGCTGGGTGGTGGGGCTGCTGCGCTCCCCTGAACCCCCACAGCCAGGAACACCCATGGGAAACAGCAGGTGTTTCCTTTGGCTTGGAAAGGCACCAGCAGTAAATAAACTCGTCGTGCTTTTAAAAAAAGCAAATGAAAATAATCCGATTTTTTTGGAAGACAGTGCTAAAGAAAGATGCAGTTCAGATATTCTCTTTATTTTTATCCGGTGGCTTATAAAATAATAAGTAATATGATCTGCTGAATATTGCATCATGGCTATTAGACATTGGGGCTGTGCTCAAAAATTAAGTTGGGTTAATTAGAGCATGTACTATGTGCCTATAAAAGACTAAAGCGGGCTCTGTCTCGGGAGCCAGACGTGAGTGCTTTTCACAAACTGAGAATGTGACCCTGACAACCTAAAATCTAAAGTATATTGAAAGTACTCACAGGTTAGAGGTTCTGCTTCCTCAGATGCCTTTCATAAATCTTCTTCCTTTGAAATACACTTCCTTACTTAATTTTTTTTTTTTCTCTTTGTTGTTCTATCAGAAGTCATCCCACAGAAGAGTAGGGAAATGAATATGGAAATAACTGTATGAAAGAAATTATGGAACCTGTTTATCTGTACTGTTCTGCCAAATGAACAGTCAGAAAATGTGATTTTTTTTTAAATTGTTTTTTCTTTTCTCCCTGTGGCTTTTTCAGTTACAAGAATTTAGCAAAGGTGAGAGGTAAGTGAGAAATTCGGAGATGTAAAAGATGTAATTTGATGAGATCCCTGAAGTAACTCTTTATATTATTTGTTGGTTTGTCGTATTAAGGGCTCGCTGTTGTTTTTATGAAGGGCTCAGTGCTGTTATCTGCAAACAGATCTAAGCCCAGTTTGCATTTGGGGTTTTGGGGGTTCCTTTGGTGGCTGCTGTGACAGGAGGTGGCCCCAGCTCCCGGGCTGCCCCAATTAACCCTTTGCTCTGGTTAATTCCTGCCCAGCTGCATTATCTGCACACACCCGAGAGGGAGGAGGGACCTGGCTGGGATATTTTCCTCTCATACCCATGGTCTTGGCTGGATTGCTTGCAGCACCTCTTCCCTTTCTGCCTGCTGAGGGCAAGGGTGGGTTCTGTGCTTGTTCATCACTTTTTAAAATCCCCATCTCACTGTACCCCCCTCTTGTGCTCCTCCAGACACGTTGCAGGACACTTTCTGTGGGAGCTCACGGGGAGGGTTTGCCAGAGCAACTCTTGTAAAAGCCAACAGAAATTGCGTGGCTTAATCCTCGTGTGCTGCATTGAAAAATTACCCATAAATATTTCACCATTATGTTTTATTATTACAGTCAAATTTGTTTTATGTACTTATTATTTAAGGGATAATAGGGCAGGTGTCCCGTTTTATGAGGCAATAATCTGGTTCACGTTGGCTCCATAGTTTATCCCTCCCAGAGAGCTGCATTATTGCCAAGGGACATGGGGAGCTGGTCTTATTATAGTAATAATAGTAATAATAATAGTAATAATAATAATAATAATAATAATAATAATAATAATAATAATAATAATAATAATAATAATAATAATAATACCTTCCATTCCTACAGCATCTTTCCTCTAGAACCAAAAGCATTTTACAAATCTGATTTGATTTTTGACAACCGGGGTCATCTCAAGGATTATTTCAATACTGCCAGCTCTGGAGTGAGGACAGAAACCAGACTTTGGAGCACCAGATATCCTCCCCTGGATCTCTGGAAGCGTTGGTGTTTGCCTCAGGCTCGCTCAGATGTTGGGGTGCACGTGCAGGGGCTGAGCCCCAGGTGTTGAGGGGTGTCCTTGGCTGTGGCACCGCGGGCTCACAGACTCTGGGAGGGGAATGTGGTGCCCTTCAATTCCGATGTCTTGTAAAGCTCAGCTTCACCAGAAGCCTGCTCTGGGGAGGCTGGGGGAGCTGGGCTGCAGGCAGGGACAGCCTCGCCTTTATGGAGGGTTTGCTTAAACCCGGATCCAAGGGGAGGGATGGATTCCCACCCCTCCATTCGGTAATGCTCCCTTTCCAGATGGTTTGGGTTGTGTGTCCTCAGCGTGGCCACGATGATTGCTAACGTTGGTTCACACAGGTGCTGCTGACAAGAGAAACCAGTCTAAATTCCCCTGTGCAGCCCAGCTGTGCACTGCTGCGGGTCGTGCTGGTAGATTCTCTCTCTGAGGCTGTATTAGCAATGTATATTAGACACACATTATAGAGAGAGATGTATTAGATTATACGCTAGATGTTAGTTATATTTATTAGATATCAGCTATACACAATGTATTAGCCACGCTCAGGCTGCTGGTTCCTCCTGAACACCAGGGAATAAAACTGAGGGTGCCTTCAATGGCAAGCACCCATGAGTGCCCATTCCCAGGCCCTGCAACGAGCCACGCAGACTCTTGGTTTTCCCTTTTGTTTTTTGGATGAGCTGACCTGTCGTGGTTGCCTTGTGCTCTCAGCCCTTCAGCCAAGGCGAGCCCAGGAATGATTTCAGAGCTTGGGATTCCAGGTTTTCCCTTAGAGCCAGCCCCTCCTAGGGAAACGTTCCCAAATTGAGATGAGGTTTGCATTTTATTAAAACTAAAAAGAGGATTTACCTATAAATATTGCTGGGTTTTTCCTTCTGCTGTTGCTTCTCTCTTTCAGATTTTTTTCTTCCTTTTGTTCTCTTCCTTCAGCTGTGAATCCAAAAAGGCAAAAGACCCTGGGATGTTTGGCTGTAATATGAGTATCTAATAATTTCCAGTAATAGAAGTGGTTTATTTCTACTTGAAAGCTGAAGCCAGCTCTGATGAAGTTATATATTCCTTGATTAAATAAGATGTATAAGGCTGAGTCTGTTCTCTTAGCATCCCAGAGCCACAAGGGCTTTAGCTACTCAGAGGCTGTGTTACTCATTTTTCCCTTATCCACAATCCCAGGCTGACCTAAAAAACTTTCCCAACTAATGCCTGACTGAAGTTGCCAGATTTCCACATGAAGTCAGAATTTTACAATTTGAATTTTCCCCATGGGGGGGAAAAAAATACCTTTACAAGAAATTTCCAGAGTTTTGCTTACTTGCATCTTGCATGATTCAGCATTCTCTGAATTTCTCTGAGCCCTGATTTTCCTCAGTGTTAGAGGGAAAAGGACCAATTTCTGCCACCTTCATATCTGATCAACTAGATATTTAAAATATTAGTGCCTAGGTCTGCCAGTAGCTGCTTAAAAGGATTTTTATGAGTCCCTACCTGTGTTTGTGAGTGCCTAAACACCTCCAAATGTTTCGTCTCATTATACTTTGTATTGTGGCGAAGGGATAATGCTTTCATTAGATCCATCAGCCATTCACAAAATATAGCCCTGTGCCACATTTACATCAGGAAAACAAATCATACTGTGCCTCAACTTTCCCCCATTAGGAGCTGAATGGATGTCTTGCCTCACCCAGGCAACGGGAGATGTCAAAAGTTCATTGGATTTACGGATTACAAATCACCAGTTGTCTCTCAAGCATTGTGCAAATTATCAAACGTTGTTTTATGGCACTGAGGGAACTGGCTGGGCAGGGATTCAGGCGTGTGCTGAAGCACCTTGTTGACTTCAGCATCCAAATATCTAAAATGAACATTTTAAATGAGAAGAAGAGGCGTGCTCTCCTCCTTCCCTGGACCAAAGTGTGGATTAGTCCCCAGTCTCCTCCCTCAGGAAGTATCAAAATTTGTCCAGGGGCTCAGCACATCAGCACCTCACATTTGGAGTCTGCATCTAAATCGCCTCTTTTCATTTATTTGGGTTCGTTGGTGGGTTTTTTGCTTGCTTATTGCAAAATGTCATGTTTTCATAACTTCCAGAAAGTTGATATTGCAAGAAAAAACCCAAGTTGCATCTTCCTCATTACATTAAATTGTTAACATTTCTAATATTTCCTAATGGCACCACTATAAAGTAAACATCGGAATGAAAAGTTCTGTGACAAAAGGGGAGCCTAGGGACCGTCAGTGGGGTGTGTTCCTGGGGTAGCTCAGGGTTTGCTCTGGGGATGTACAGACGATTAGAGAAAATTGGTTCCGTTATCCCCCCGATTACAACGTGTGAAGGCATTGTACCCTGCGAGTGACGGCAGAACGGGGACCAGGCAGTTTACAGTGAGAAATACGAGGTAGCTCTCGGGTTGATTCCACATTTTCTGCTTGTGTACCATGCCCTGTGTTCCTGCCTGTTATTTATGCAGGGTTATCCTTTGTCACCCGGTTGCTGTTGTTTTAGTAATAACCCAGACACAGCCTGGAGGACACATCCCACAAGCACCCCCATTCCCATGCTTTACGGGCTGCTGAAGGTCCCCTTTTCCTAAAGGAAACCATGGGATTTTTTCCATGCCATGTCCAAGCCCAAGTGTCCAAACTCAGCTGAAACCACTGCACAGAAACAGGGGTTTTTGGAGGCTGTGGATGTTAGGACTGAGCTGTGTGATGCTTTTTCATGAGGAAGTAAAAGATGAAGTCCAGTGTAAAGTAGCTGTTGCATTCCTGCTTTATTATCTTGAACCAGTAATTGAATAGCTGCTAAGTGCCGAGTCCTGAAGGGAAAAACCCACCCTACGGAGTTCCTTGGTGCTCTTTTATGCTCCAAGAGTTCATCCATCCAGCCTAATTCATGAAACGCCTTCGTATCTTGGCCTCCCAAAATTGGACCAAGTGCGTTTCAGATGCGATGTCTCTATTATCTCGTGCTTTATCGCAGGAGAGGAGGAGGGCACCGCATTTCCACGAGCTCTCATTGTTGTTATCTCCCTGAACACGCAGCCCAAAGAACCCTCGGAATGCAAAGCAAGGGAAGTGCTGATGCTCAGCCCTAGCTCGATGCTAGCAGGAAAACCCCTCTCCCATCTCATCTCTGGCTGCTGAAATCCCGTCAGGGAAGGCTGGCACTGCCCCGGCACCACGGCAAGGTGGGAGCAGCGTGCTGAAGGTGCCATTCCTCACATTATGGAGCGAATCCCTGGTGGAATCGGCTCCCTGGACTCCCACTAAATGGGAAATAAGGCCTGTGTAGGTTCAGTGCCTTTTAAGCCACCAGCAGCTTGAAAATCTGTGTGTCCTAAAGGTGCCTGACCTCTCGCAGCAGGGACGCTGTGCTTGGGCTGAATTTGCCCGTGACAAATTGACTGGTGTTTTGTTTTAGGACTTGAGCTGCTTCAGCACCGGCTCAGGTTTCCCAGAAGCCCAGGATTGCTGAGGCTGGAAAAGGCCTCCCAGACCACGGAGTCCCTCCTGTGCCCGATGCCCACCTCGTCCCCAGCCCAGAGCAGCCCGGGCCACGTCCAGCCCCTCCTCGACGCTCCCCTGCTCTGCTCTCCTGGCTGCACACGAGCCCAGAACGCGGAGCTTTCCTCCAGGAGCTCTATCCCAACACACTTTTGTTGCCTGTGGCACGTCCTGGGAAATGTAAGCAGCCCGGCGCTCAGCAATGGCCAAATTCCTGGCCAAAAATATTGACAGAAAAGCGGAAAAAAAGCTCCCCATAGTCACAGAAGGTCTCCAGGAGCTTAGGGTAGATCCACGGCCTTCCAAATTGCTGGATGCTGTGAGAATTGTGGAATTTGGCTCGGCTGGGCTGCCTCCTTCCTGCACCAGAACTTCAGCGCAAACAGAAAATGAAAATTTCTTTCTTCAAACACACTTAATTGCTTTCAAGTTTTGGCACTTCTGTCACTATTGGATTTCCAGGGCGTCCCATGGTAATGATTAGAACTAAGCAAATACCTCAAAATATTTTCCATGAGAACTCCCTTGAATAAAACATTGAATAGCCTTCAGCTGTGTTCACACCCCTTTCATATTTGCTTTCTCTGAATATTCCAGTGACTGATTTATGGGCAGAAATGTTAACTGAAACAGCAATTTTTAAGGGAATGTTGCATCACATTTATGGAAAGCAGATTTTAAACATGGATATAGTATCTAAATCGTTGGAGTAAAAATAATACCCGGTGATTCAGTCCCTTCAATCTAAGAAATCATCTCAGGGTCCAAAAGTGCAGAGGCTCTGTCCACCAGGAAGACCAAAAATGAGGGTCAGATGCAGGCAAAGCTTAGGAGGTACTCGGTGAGTTTGAAGAAGTGCCTGAGCAGCGACTGCATCCAGCTCCTGTGGACAAAAATACTTCCATAAATCTGGCCCTGACTGGAAATAAATGTTGGATATCGAACACAGTTGAAAAATGTGAAAGTAATTCAAAGTTAATTGTGAAGAGGAGAAGAGACTGAGCTCGCTGAACTTAAGCTGTTTACTCTGAGTAAGTTGATTGGCCTTACTAATGATACAGGAGCCTTGGCTGCTTCTTGGAGATGTCATTGTCAAAGAGCAAATATTTGCATATTGCTCTTCAACATCATTAGTTTTGTTTTGGAAGGTGAGTCATTAAGACCAAGGTTTGAGAAAGTGTACAAATACTGCACATCTCATTTGCATCCGTGACTAATTTGTGCATAAATCAGGTGAGGTGGCTCCGAGCTGACCAATCCTGGCATCCTGGGAAGTGCAAGGCTGCTCCCAGGCCGCTCACATTATCAGCTGCATTTCGAAAATAAATTAATAATAATTAAA
>VWPU01006870.1:0-57608 GCA_013398955.1 Callaeas wilsoni
CCGAGCACCCGCTCCGAGCGCAGCCCCTCCAGCCCCGCGGCGGGCGGGCTCCTTCCCCCGGCCCGCACAGCGCAGCCCCGCCGGAGCTCGCCGGCCTCCAGCGGCGGCCCTGAAGGAGCAGCCTGAGGAAGCAGGCAGCCGATAACTCTGCCTTAACACCCAGCTAGAAATACTGCTGTATCTGTACACGTGTGCACACACTCATACGCGCAGAGAAGCATCATGCAGATCTTAAAAACTGCTGGCAGTTTACTTAACCATGAATGGAGACCAGACAAAAGCCCTGAGCAGAATGGATTCTGCCGAGCAGAAGCCCAGCAGGCAATGCTGCAGCAGCCTCTGTTAAAAAGTTGATGTTTCCAGAAAAAAAAGCAGCAGCTCAGACCCAGAAGGTTTTATCTAAACTTTATGGACTTTCGAGATTGCTGATACACTGTCATGGTACCTGGGTTTCCACAAAAGGTTACTTTTGTTGGTGATCAGGCGCTTGTAAAGCCATGAAATCAACGGGTAAAAAGCCAGGCTTCAATCATGCAAGTCAGGGTGCAAGTTACTTTGTTTGGCAAGGACACATCTCTTCTGTCATAAGGAAGCTTCCATAAATTGTTCATCATAGTAAGGTTCTAATCAAACCAGGAAATCAATAAACAGTATAATTCCTTGTCAGAGGAACCACCCTCAAAGACCAAATTAAAATTGTTAAGATTTAAAGAGTTTGGAATTTAAAAATAAAAACTGCTGTGAGCTCTACAGAGCTGTGCAGAGCTCAGCTCCTCCAACATCACCATTGACTCTAAAGAACTTTCTGAGGAAGTTAATTATCATTACCAGAAATCATGAGAAGAGAACAATTAAACCATACACAGTAGATTTTGATTCAGAGCACTTACAATAAATCACGTTTCATTTTAGTAAGATTTTATTACTGTATTTATTTTCCTTTTATAGTATTATTTATAATTTCTTTTAAAAAGAACTATAAAAAATTATATAGCCATGGGATACGTACAACTGCACACACATCTCCCAGCATGAAGGGAACTGAACACACAGCATGTCTAACTGACCTGTAGAGTCTGAGCTGAGCTTTATAGGATCTCCCAAAAATAAAAATGAACACCAAGACAGATTCATGCAGTACATCCTGCGAGATGCTTTTTGAAAACTGATATAGAGCATTATGATGGGACATACATCATCTGCAGCAAAGTCTGAAGTGAGTAACAAAGAGCTGAAAATATATATGGATTTTAAGCAGAAAGCCCTTGGGTAAACTCTGAGCTGTATTTTTCTCACCCAACTTGTCCATCACCTCACAGCAAAATGATATTTGGGTCCATAATAACAATATTCAGGTAAGAATCCTTCAACACCACTGATAATAGAAAAAAGCACCTGTCAGATTTCATGGATTCCTCAAATCAGCACTGGGATGAGGCTGCCTTGGGTGTACATGAACTGACAGAATCAAACACGGCTGCCACTTCTCCTGGCACTCCCTAATCTCTCCAGATTTTTTTCCTTCATTCTTCCCATAGGGAAGTTTCTCATGCTCGTTCTTTGTGGCAGGCAGGGGCTGGGGCACAGACTGCGGGCAGATCACAGCCGAGGGCTCCCTCCCCCTCCCCAGCAGATTGTCAAGTGTTTATGGCCGGGCTCTTATGGCTCTAGAGGTGCTGAATGGCCTTTTCCCCCCTCGAGTCTCAGCTCCTGATGGGCAGCTACAGACCAACTTTTAGCCGGTTTGGCCCGTAGTTGTGGATTTTATTGCCCAGTTTGTCTCTTCAGCTCACATTTGTAAGCTCCAGAGTAGATTTTTCCCTGGGTAACACTCTGCAGCTCAAAGAACTCTTCTTGTTTTTATTACATCCTTAGTGATTAAAGGGATATTTAAACCTCACAATGTTCCCTGCTGTGAATATAAAAGCCTAGCATCATTTCGGATAGATGTGCTTAGAAAAATAAATTAAAAATTAGCCCTACTATATCGAACAAATGCTTCTAAGTGGTTAAGAACATCAGACAGCTAAATGATTTAAACATACTGGATGCAGTTCCTTGAGAAACCAAGGGAGGACACGTGGCTTTGTCCTGTCAGAACAGTTTTATGGACAAGCTTCCCCTGGAAGGAGGACAACAGAGGTGTGCAATGATACCGAAAATACTGGATTTTATCTACTTAGGCATAAATGACTTAGATTTCTTCTCCTCTCTAACTCTGCAAACATCAACACACATAACAGATACCACTCTTAAAAACACAAACTTTGCTTTTGTGAGGCAAAGTTTTTTTGAGGGTGTTTTTAAATGACTGTCACTTCACAGCCTGACCTATGCCTGCCAACCAAACGTTGACACAAACAATGCAATGCAAATTCAACAGAAATATTTGTGAATTCTGCTCAGAAAGGTGCTGGGGAGTGTGCAGGAGGAAATCGAAGTCAAGCACTCCTGTGAGCGCAGATGAGATGGTTATCAATAATGAGGTCACTGGTTTTGCCACCCTCTAACACTGCAGCTCTGGTTTAAGGTTCTGCAGGGAGCTCCTGCTGGGTCCAGATTCGGTGAGCTGAGCCTGCCTGAGACGGAGGTTTGGACTCACACCAAGGAAGGGGCTTCACTTTCAAATAACTGCTGACAGTGCAGAGAGAACCTGCCACACTCAGAGGGCTTGTGCTCAGCAGCCTGGTTTAGATTATCAGAAACCCGAAGCAAGGGTTTGAAATCCAAGTCCATACATGGTCCCCCAGTACGTCTTTCTGACGTTTTTTTTCTTGTATTTCCTCTCCAAGATGGAACTGCTCCTTCTCCTCCCTTCGCACCATACTGTGAAGAAGCTGTCCAAAGGAGGAATTGCTGAATTCTGGAATTCTTCACCCCAATTCCAGCTTTTCCCTTAAGAGAAGATTACTTAAACTTTTGCTTTGAACAGCGATGTTCAGCCATATCCACCTATAAAAATATGGTAATATTAAGGAGGTTCCATTACAGAGGTGATTTACAGGGTTTTCTGCACTAGGTGTGATGATTTCATTTCCTTGTTGAAAATATAACCACAAATATAACCAGAGGACACATATGTGAAAATAGCATAGAGTTGAGCAGGAAAGTGGCAGGGCTTCTTTCTGTGAGCCTGCTGTAAAATCAACTGGCAAAACCACATGTAATTCTTATCACCTCATTATCAAAGCTACTGGGGAACTGGAGGGAGGCTGGATGAGGTGAACACCAGAAAAGATTAGAAGAGTTGGTTAAGGAAATTTTCCCTGATTGATGGCCCTGTTCACAAAGAAGAAATGAACATGTCTGCAGGGTGCAAACATACAGATGACAGAGGAATTAATATTCTACAAAGGGATATAATTATCTTCATTAGTTGGGATGAAAATGAGAGAGAGAAGCAATTTGACTATCCAGGAAAAAGCACTGCGGCTGTGCAAGGGCAGCCTGTTCACAGAGGAACAGACAAAGTCCTTCCTGTATTAGGCTTTTAATGGCTTTTTGCACACACCAGTGGCACTGCAGAGATCAATCCTGCCTTCATGTGAGCAGTAAAGAAGGCTCTGATGTATCTGCTCCTCTCTTGCTCCTATGACTGAGCACTAAGTGAATTCTGGGGCCGCGTGGAAGAACGGATGTTCTGCTGGCATACGAGCAGGCTCTTCCCAGAGGGATGGAACCCGGGCCCACTGACACGCTGTGGGTTACAGCACTGCACACACAGCACAGAAAATCCTGTATTCCTACACAGCACAATTCACAAGAGACCAGCTGCCGAGTCCCAAGAGAGGTGTGACTGCAGCAGAAACACCCCTGACCTTGGGAGAGCACTCCCCTTTTGCACTCCGAGGCTTAGGTCACAGCGAGGGGAAGGGTGACAGGTTATTGAGCCTCTGGGGTAGGTTTCCCACAAAGTGCCTTTGGGTGACAGTGCAGATGCACTAAAGCCATAACACCAGCCACTGTGTTAGCGCTGACAAAAGATTGCTCTACAGATGAGAGAAGCATTTTCTCTGCAATTCTAAAGCACAAAGTTTATGAGCTGTTCTCTGGGCTTTCAGAGGGCTTCAAACGGCCCTCAAGGGAGAGAAAAGAACTTCAGGTTACACAACCATGCCCTCTCTGCTCGTTTAACTCCTGCACAGTGTTCATGGTTCATCAAGTCATTTTCTGTGTTCTAACAAACTCCTGCCACAGGCAGCTCCTCCCTTTTTCCATCACAACTTTCCTTTCTATCCCTTGATAACCAAGAGCAGGCCAGAA
Source organism: Callaeas wilsoni (assembly GCA_013398955.1). NCBI lineage: Eukaryota > Metazoa > Chordata > Aves > Passeriformes > Callaeidae > Callaeas > Callaeas wilsoni. Next base: position 4,264 of record VWPU01006870.1, read on the forward strand.
ACAGAACATTCCCTGTGCTGATTCCTTTCCTTTGAGGAATCCAACCTAGGGCTGTTCTTGCAACAAACTGGGATGGACAACACCTCCCTCTCTTCTGTGAACGTTAGGGCTGAAACAGAAGTGCCGGATTCAGCTTTGCAAACTGAAGTCCTTTTCACCAGAACTGATACAGCTCTGGTCGAGGCAGTGAGTATTTCTCATGGATTTTGGAGAGGGATATGTCCATCTTTGTCCAGTAAGGTCAACCTTGAGACTGTCTTCCCACCCTTCAGTACCTGGGTTATGGTCTCTGATCAGTAGAAATGCAGCAAATCCATCAACTCATTGTTTAAAGATGGCCTTAACCCTGAAGAGAAGAAAAAGCCAAATAACAACAGTTCTTTAGGAACAGAACTTGTCAGGTTCTGGTTTAGCACTTACTGCCTGAATTTTTTCTTGCCTGAAGACAAATGAAAATATTCCTGCAGAAATACAGGTCTTTTTCAATTTGCACCAGGATCAGGACAGTCATAATAAAAGAAATCATCACTGTTACCTGCATGTCCGCCTGACCAGCTCTGGCTTCTGCAGTGCAGCCATCTTCAATGATTTTGTGACCCAAGGAGTTCCAAACTGCTTTTGTGCCACATCCTCATTAGTCAGTTCTGTCTTGCATTGGGTGAGACAGTGCCAGCAAATCTGCAGTGGGATTATCACCTTTAAAAGGTTTGCTGACAGGCCTGGCCTTACAACTTGTTTGCCATCCCCAAAGTTCAAACTGAAGCCTGCATTTTACTAACATTTTACTCAGCAACATACCAAGGGCATTCAAGCCTCAGCCCGTTTCTATCTGCAGAGATAAAAATTATGTGAATGGATTAAGATAGCATGGGAGACATTTTTGAGCAAACTCTGCCCAAGCTGAAGAATGCTGGGTTTCCTGACAGCAGTTCTACCCCAGCTTTCCAGCAGGTTGCCTTCAGAAATGGAATCAGGCCCTTAAGAGAGCTGTCATTTAAATGCATTTACCAATCAGAGGTCATCTTAAATAAACCTCAGTGTACTTAGGCTCTCATTCCATGTTTAGCCAAGCAATGTAAGAGATTTTCTTCAGCAAATAAACCAGAATTCAGCAAAAATAAAAGCAGCAGAATCAACCCTCCCCACTCCAACATCATTCTCCAGCAGGCAAAATGCTAAATCTACATCAGTGTTTTGGCAGTGAGGAAATATTCTCAAAACAACAGTATCACAGCAGTAATGTCTTCTGCTTTGGAAATGTGTTACCTTGATGTTTATATAGCCACAGGAGACCATTCAACAATGGCAATGTGTTAATTCCATTGACATTATCGCTCAAATTCAGTCACAGGGGCTGGCGAATTCTTTTTTTTTTACATGGCTCTTTCATCTAAAAGAGAATAAAGCAGGACATAATGGATGGTTAGTAACATATTGTTAAATGGTTACAAGACACAGGAAATTTCAGCTGGGGAATGGGAAAAACTGAAAAATCCAAGTAAGTCTTAATTAGAACAGAGACTTGGTTTTGCTACACTGCACTACCCCAATTTCTCAGCACTCAGAGCTAAGGATTCTCCAAAACAACTGAGCAACTTCTACTCTTACACGAGCAGACATTTAGTCCTCTCCAGAGCTCTGCTTGTGTGAAGCTCTGAGTTATTTGGAGTCATTCACCATCACAAAAACCCAGGAAACTTTTTGTGTTGCTCTCATTCAACTTAACTGTGGGAGTGGTTCCTAGTGGATACTCATATTCAATCACTCAAGATGAAAAAACCCATAGTTTTACCCTAAATTGGCTAGAAGATAAAATTATAAACAATTTATGACATATAAAAATGTCCCAGGTGCAAATTTAGTGGCCATTTAGGGGAGGGGGAAGAGTTCTGGACAAGTAAGTTCTATTTGATGGAGACAGAAAATGGAATATAAACTAAAAAACTCACCAGATAGTGGGAAAGCTCCGAGGCAAAACTGAGTTCTTTTGACTTATGATTTAACCAATTAATCAATGGTGGCATCATGACATAGATGCAGAAAGTGAATATTGACAAAGCCCAGACACAGAACCCACGAAGAACGAGCCAGCTTCTAGTCCATCACCAGTATCACCAGTTCTGCTGCTACTGTTCTGAAAGCCACCAGGATTTCCTTGCTGGAGCAATATCAGCCACTGGGAATGGGGGAGAAAAGCTGGTGAAGAAAATGATGTTCCTACTAAACACTGCCTCAGGGATCACATGAAGACAGGTGTCACTAAACGGAACCTACACTGGTTGTTCTGCAGAGTTCATCTATATGCCATAGCCACCGTAATTTCAGGGACAAGTAATTAGGGCTGAATTTTTTACCAGCAGAGATATTTCCACCTTTCCTTAGCCTTTGGCATTTTTCAGTGGTTAACTGTGAACTTCTGAGTTTGCACGTATTAAGGAAGTTAAGTCTGTTTATTTTAAAGCATCTATTTTCCATGGAAATTTTAGCTGTAGAAATACTTTATGTCACTGAAGAAACTGTACACATCGTAAGCCTAGGGTGACACACAACCTGAGGCTGCCCTTTGCTGTCTTCACAGAGATCAAGAGGGGCTATTTATGTTTTGGTACCTTGTTGGATCAGGCCCATCTTTAGAAGAAACATTGTCCTCCTCCTCTCTCCCTCTTCCCCAGCAGACACTCTGCACTGGGAAATAACATTTCCCTATTTTCATACTCTTTCCAGGTGCTTTTCCACATGTGTTGGTAGTACCAGGTAACAGTCACTGTTGTGACTGAAACATGACCACACACCCAGCCTGGACATTATCACATTCTGGGTATTTCTGAGTTTCACTAACACTGCAACGAGTTCATCTTATTACAAAAGAAACTGCAGCATGAGTGCATTTAAGCACAGACCATTTACCCTCTCTTACACTTTAATCGAATTCTCAGTTATCTAAAAGTGAACTCCCCAGTCTGGAGGGCAGCACCTGCAGAGCAGCAGCTGGATCATGCACAGCTGCTAAGGCCCTCGTGTCTGGCTCTCAATAAACACGTCCAGGGGCTCAGCCCAGGCCAGGCAGCTCCCCAGGGACATCTCTGTGGCAAGGAGGGGCAGGTATCGAGGGATTAAAGCAACTCCCAGGCTTTCTAGCAATTCTGCGCTGCTTCCTCATCTTTCTTACACTGAGAAAAACAGCTATATGAACAACTTCCAAGGAAAAGTGCAGACCTGGTAAAATGTGCCATTGTAGGAGAATCCTGGTGCAGTTCACTGGAAGGCCCATTTCAGAGCCAGCAAAAAGCACCACGGTGCAGCCACGCGTGTACCAGTAAATGCACCCGGCTTGTCTGGCTTCTGCAGAAAGACCCACGTCTGCCCCACCCCAACTAAAACACGAGCTGACAGCACTGCCTAGATGCCAGCAGCTGGTTCTGACTGCACTGGCAGAATCCAAAGGCTTCCTGGGCTTGCAAAGCAATGGGATCACAGAGCAGGCTATCAACGTGAACCCTCTGCACTTCTCTTTGCAGAAATACTTCCCAACGTGCAATCCCAGCTGCTGCATTCCGAGCAAGCCAAACTGAAAAATCGCCTTGCACCACTGCTACTTGCTGTGAGGAAACACGCCAGGCTCCTTGCTCTGCTCCCAGGAAAGCCCATTTACTCATTAAGTGTAGGAAGCATTTCCAGCAGGGTGTCTGTTGGGAGAGCCACGACAGAAGTTATTCGTCTGAACTTGTGCTGCTTACTTGAGGGCACAGCATGGCAAATTGATGTTGTAAGCTTAGAACTTCCACTATGCATTTCTAAAGTTTAATCTTTTTTCCCTAACCCACTCTAACCTAATGGAGATCTAAAATAGAGCCAAGACATTCCTAAGTGACAAATTTCTATATTCAAGCTGCTTTCTAACATCCACATAGCATGGTGAGTTTCCTGGTGAGTATGTTGGCTCAATTAACAAGTTAAGGGATTCTTTGAGCATCTAGTGCCATCTCTTAAGGGGAAAATTATCACTGCAATCTTACTGAAAGAGTTGCATTTTATATATCCATGCATTTAGAAGAGAAAATGTGACTATTCATACACATTAGGGTGTAATTTAAGGAAATGAAATCTCTGGTGCGACTTAAATTACAAGGAATCAAAGAGCACTTCTGAAGTATGAAGCTTTTCTGTTCATACAACATCCTTTACTAATTATTACTGAACAGTATGTGTTCAGGGCTATATTAGATCATAGTTCATGCAATGCATATTGCAAATAAAACTCAGTTGCATATTACTCCTTGTGAACAGCCCTCTGTATCTGTCAGACACCTCGGAGAAGCAAAATGAAAGGATTGTGAATATAGAGGCAGGTTCTTAGGCTAACTGTGGATATATGTAATAATTCAGCATTCTCACAGGAAGCACTATTTCTAAAATACCTTTGCCCTGTTACATGGCCTTTCACTTGTAGTTATTATATCACTCAACTAAAATTAAATGAATACCATTCCAATGTGGTTCTCATATGCTTATACCATATATGAACTTTGTTTATATTCCATTTATACTGGAATTCACTGATGTTTGCAAGGTCTCCGAAAGAGATGGGAGAGAAAAAAATTGGCTGAGAAATAAAACTTGAGAGGGAGATATCTATGTCGAATCTGAGAGCAAAAACTACTTTTTACCATATATGTTGATGGCTTTAGATAGGCAGTTTCCTTCAGTAAGACAATGCACTTGGAGAGACATTGCAGAGTGTTCCTCCCACTGGGATTATATAATGGCATGTTTTTCTACCAGCTACAGACACAACCATTTAATTGCGCAGATAAATCTTACATGCAGGCAGAAGTGTGATTTTACTTTTCCCCTCGGTAGAAGTGATTTGGTTGTTGTGATTCTGCAGTCAGTGCGTGGCCTCAGCTCCACGTCCCTGCTCCCTTTCCTGAGTGCCAGATGGCTGCAGGACCTATCTCACCTCGGGGCTGCTCCAGATAACAGAGACTGTCTCACAGGATTGAACACTACGTATTTCTTCCATCATTCTCATACACATTTCCATCTCTGATTAGAATTTAACTTTAACAAAACTACCTCAAAGCACTTCCCAGATCCACAAGTTGCATGTTTTCCACTGGCTCCTGGGCTCAGTTACACTGGCACAAGCCCCACACTGCTGCCACGAACCAGGGCTGCATTAATCAGGATTGCCACTGACGAAGCTGAACACATTGTTTGAGCCCTTTCACACAAGACCGACTGTCAAGAGATACCTGTGACACCCCAGTGTAATATCCTGCACATTACAAACATGGAAACACACAGGGGGCTTCTTATAGGAGAATTAAGGAGAAAAAAAAGGGAAAGCCATAGTCATGGGGTGTGGATGCTGAAATGCTGTTAGCAGGGAAATTTTCTCTTCTTGCATTCATTCTGTGAGAACTTTTCCTTTGCTGTGTAAGCTATGTAAATAATAGATAGGGTTTTTGTAGATAGCATTCATATCTGGTATCTTCTGACCTTGTGTACATTATATTAAGAAAAAACAAGTCAAAGTAGGTGTCTAAGATTTTAACCAATCACCCTAGGAGAAGTGTAAGCACTGTTCAATTGCTTTATAAAACTAAAATATATAAATAGTATTGTAAATTTAATAAATAATTCATTTCCTCGCTCTAACTCCTGCCTCGCTGCATCTCTGAACCCCTGCTTAAAAACCCACAATGGGGCAAAGAGATTTTGTGTGAAAAGCAAGTATACAGTGGATCTGTTTTCCTGCCAAGAGTCAATATTAATGGTAACAAAGTGAGCTCTTGTTTTTGTTGCCATGGCCAGGGACACAATAACAAGAGTCAATATTAATGGTAACAAAGTGAGCTCTTGTTTTTGTTGCCATGGCCAGGGACACAATAACAAGAGTCAATATTAATGGTAACAAAGTGAGCTCTTGTTTTTGTTGCCATGGCCAGGGACACAATCCTGTGAACAGCCCATGAGGATTCTCATTCCCTCTGCCTTCAGTCAGACCATTCATTATGCAAAGGACATACGGTACAGTAGCAGAAAGCCCTTAGGACTGAATGAGGTCAAAACCAGCGATGCACTGTAGTCTCAGCAGTTTCAAGATAGATCGTGGACACCCATTTAGGGTGGGGGGTTGGTGCCCCTTTTTCCCGTCCCTTCCCTCCCCTGTCCTAGGGCCCCCTCTAGTGCTGCCGGGGCAGGCAGTGTCGCTGCCCGGTGACTGGGGACAGCCCGGGACATTCGGCTGGACACGCTCCCCCGGCCGGCGGCCACCTGCGCGGGGCTGTGCTGAGGCCAGTGAGCTCAGAGGCAGCTTTGAAGGCTGGACCACAGGCTCTGGAGTTGGCTAAACTCGCTGATGGATGTCATCCTCACAGATGCATTAAACAAACAGCAGCAGGAACAGAAACGTCAGTCCAGGGAGATGCATCTTTTACTCTCTGGTGAGATTTGCCTGGGATTCTGTGAGTGTTAATGTGAAGGAGCCATTTGAGTGAAGCTAAGTCATCCTCCAGAAGCCAACAAAGCTCTAGTCTGCTGCCCTCTGCAATCCTACCTGTTCCACCACGCCCTGCAAGAACAGCTGAGAGTCCCCCAAAGGCATAACTTGGGCTGGGACAGGCTGTGGTACAGTACCCTGAGGTTACTCAAAAAATCATAAATAACATCACAACTTAGAATGAGTGGATCCTAGTCATTAACTGGAAGGGAAAGATGGCAATTAACATTCAGCCTACAGTGAACTTCGTATTATCATCTTCAAATGCAGGAGCAAAGCCTCTTCATCCCAGCTTTCCATGACTAAGACACCACGAAATTTATGTCTGCAGTGCTTTTCTTTTTATGTGCATCTCAACTCATTTACCTGCCACCCGGTCTCCCAAAATATGAAAGCACCTGCAGGAGCAGAAACGAGCTATGCTCAGTGAGTAACTGCACAGAGGCTACAGCATAGATGCTTCACCCTCACTGAAACACCCAGTTCAATGCTTTGCTTTTGGCAGTAGAGTTAACAGTGCTGTGATCCCACCCTCAATGGTAAGACTTTGTCTGTTCTCACCTGGCCCTTCTGCTTCCTTCAGTCCATTCTGTCTCCTATCAGCTTCAGCTGCTGCTGTGCCTTCCTCATCTTTTCCTGCTCCCTTTCTCCCTGACCATATGGTGTTTATTTTGGCTGCAAAAGACATTAATTTCATCATTCATGAGAAATCTCACTCCAATTAAAAAAAAAAAAAAAAACAACCAAGAGACAACAACTGACAAACCCTAGCACATAACAGAATTAAGGAGATACTTGGTATCTTCCCTGATCTGCTATTTTGGTTGTGGAAGGAAACATTATTAGCTTTTGAAGAAAATGCTACAGCATTTGTCAGACAGTGGGCAGAAGCCACTAATGACAGCTGTGCTCAACAAAATTAATTCTTAGTAAAACACTAGTCCTTGCCTGAGAGAGATAATTCTCAATGGTCTTAACTACACACAGATGATATAAACCCTGTGCCAGGAAATGAAATTGCATTGAACAGCCAAACCCCAGTACTATATACCTTAACAGTACTTTCACCTTAACACTGAAAGACATCTGTGTGCAAAGCCAGTGCCCAGTAACAGCACAGAAAGGATATCAACTCTTCACAAATTACTCTCCATAGCCAATTCAAAATAATTCCTTTTTCCACCTCCTTCGGAACAAAAATGGTTTACCTATTTGCCTGAAAGTCTTAGCAGTCTGGTTTTTCAGCAGCCAAAAAGGATTTGGTTTTTAATCAATTACTCTCAAAGGAAAAAAAAAAAAAAAGAGAAAGTCTCACCCCACTTGGTCACAGACCTCACCTTTAAGTTTACTTTAGGCACCAGACATTCCTGTCCCTGTGGATTCACAGGGAAAGCCCAAACCAAAACCATGCCAAAGCAGTATACTTCAGCAGCTGCCATTTATTTGTCTGGCATATCAGAACGACACCTGGGAACAGAGATTTCGGAAGCAATGGTTACCCAGTAAAGCCTGAAGGCAGATGCAGTGTTTACATTTGACCTGCAACTTGGTAAGCTGGATCTTGCCTAGGATTGAATTTCAAGCTCTTACCACCAGGGTTAGACCAAAATAAAAGAATCTACTTCAAGTCATGGCCAACTGCAGTTTTACTACAGTATTTTTCTTGATAATTCCACAAGATGATACGGCCAAGCTTCAGGAGATGCATTACTAAGTGAATACCTCTGTTTGTAAGGATTTGAAGTTCTTGCTCCAAGTACCTTTGGTGCCTTGTAGAGGCTGCCCGGGAGGAGAGGCTGGGCAGAGTGAAGGATAAAGGGCAGGGATTTATGGAAAGGCCTTCCCAGGGTGCACCTTGGGCAGTGCAGGAGTCTCACAGAGACTGCACCCAGGATGGACACAGCCACACGTTTTTGGGACAGATAGAAGTTCTGTCCATTTGCAGATCAGAGGTTAATTGTCCAATTCCAGCTTCAGGCAGTGCAGTCCCATTCGCTCAGTTTGCTCCCCCCAACTCACTTTTGTTTCCATTTCTCGGGGCCTGGGACAGTGAGGTGTCCTTGATTCTCAGGCCTGGAGAGGAATTGTTGTGTCTGACCAAAATGGGAAAAGCAGTTGCTCACACTCTGTGTGGAGCTCAGAGTTACACACTAAAGAATTGCAGGATTACAGATACATGAAAATACAAAAGCTGAAATCCTAAGGCATCACCTTTAGGGATGGTTCTTCAGACAAACATCGTTATCTCAATGCACCCCCGGACCTTGGCATCTTCACTCCAGAACTGCAGAACTGCAGCTGTACTTACACAGAGGTGATTTCACACACGGAGAGGAAAGGCTCCTTCAGTGCAGCAGTGACACCCTTGTGGAAGAAGGCCCACAGCTGAGAAATGTGGTATTTAGCCAGCAGCAGAAGGGCAGGATTGGAGGGAGGTGGCCTGTACAGTTCAGTCTCAATAATTTCTTGAGCTTGGGAAAAAGTCCTTGAGCTACTCAAGAACACAGTGGGAATAAAAAAATCATAGATTTTAAACAAAAAAAAAGAAAATCAGGTAAGAGAATTCAATATAGGATAAAACAAGTTGCACAGTTGAGTAGTTTGAAGGTTAAAATGAGTTTAGAGCAGATCAGCAAATGCAGCTCTTGGTGCTGGAAGGAACAGTTACACTTACTGTTCCAGCTTTCCTAAACCAGCAAAATTTTAAAATCCTTCTCAAAAAGCAGGACTAGAATTGAAAAGAAAGCTCAAGACCAGCATTTTAGGAAGTCTGAAGGAAAAAAAACCAGAAGGCCTAATGCCAAGGAATCCTTAAGAATAATAAAGAAAAACCAACAATTTTCAGTGGTCAGATTCAATGAGAAAATCAAATGCTTTATACATCAAAATCAAGCTAAAGTGTGGACCTAAAAATTTAAATGTGATCTTTAAGCTGGCAATAGATTTAAGAATACACATAAGCCAAAAAGTCTGTGTAGTCTATTCCACTTGGGTGAAAAGGCCCTATTCAGAACTACACCCTCCCCTTTCAATTTCTCAAAAGCAGCTGATTTATTTTATTCTGTGCTTTCTTCTAAAACACCTAAACATGACGCTTATCTAAAACTTCCTCAGCCTTTTCCCAGTCAGTGACTACACAGTATGCTATACACTGCATTTATAATAACCTCCAGCAAACCAAAAACACTGAAAACACATTACTACTGAAAACACCTGCTTGCTTTTACCATCAGCTGCCTCATCTTTTCTGTATCAGTTGCAGTCACCTCACCTATCACTTGCAGTAAGTGAACAAGTTACACAAACAGTTGCTAACACATCCAAAATGGACATGCTCACTTCCTTGTAGACCACATTTTCTTCAAAACAAAACCCCCAGAATTTGAGAACAACCTTGCAATACAAAGTTTGCTGCAGCTTCTTCCATTTATCATTCTTATCAAGGAGATCCATCACTGTAATAACGGATCAAGTGCAAGTTTGTACAGCCAAACATTCTGTGTGATGCTGCTCCCCATGTGGTGTGTTCCCCCTTGTGCTGCTCATCAGCTTTCAAAGACACCGAGATGGGTGAAAAAGAATTCCTGGGTGGGGAAGTGAACCCCTGCAGGCAACCCAGGCTGACCTGGGTTCTGGGTCACACACACCAAACCCAGCCCAAGAGCCCTGGCAGCCCTCAGAAAATAAAGGGGCTCCCATCACGTCTCCCCAGCCCCTTTCTAGTTACCCAAAAAATAAAAGGAAAGAGGAGCAGTACTCTTTCCAGAACCGTGGCACCTTGTGCCCTCTCAAACAAACAGAGACAACAGTGCATTTCAACTTTATTAGAAAAGAAACCCAAAAGTTTATACAAAGCTCTGCATTTTACAGAAAACCAACCCCCCAGACACAAAGAAATCCGACATTGCAAGCTGTATGCATTTTCTGTTTTCATATACAGACATATATATATATGTACATACACATATATATATGTGTGTGGGCGCACGCGGGTGTATATATAGTGTGTGACGTATTTTTTTTTGCATGGTTTGCATTCATTATTTTACAAAGTTAACATTCAGTAGAAAAAAAACAAAGGATTTTTGTTACCATTATTTTCTCATATAAATAACTGTGAGCAGTCCCTCTGCAGATAGATAAAAAACACCTTTTCGTGTCATTCTGTAAAAAACAGACATTACTGAAATGGTACTGAAATCTTTCAAGTTTTTTTTTTTTCAATACCACCATAAAAATATCATCTAGCCCCCAATTCAAAATGCTTGTCCAAGGCATTAGAAGAGAAAGGACTGTAAGACAATTCTGGAAAGATCAGTTCTTTAAGCCAACATTCAGGTAGATAAATTTTGCTGGACCTCATACATTGGTGTGAAATGAGCACAAACAGGAGACCAACCTCTCTGTCTGCCTGGGAAAGCTGGTTTTTTTGTCTATTTGAAAGAGTCAAATTCCAACAAAGCACCCAGCAGTGTGAAGGAGCTGAGACACTCTCAGCTCACCCTCTTTGCCCTATGACAAAGCCACAGATTTCCTCGATGCAATTAAAATCTCTACCAGCTCAGCAAATTTTTCCTGCTCCATTCACCTTAAAAGGAGCTGTTGGATTAATCATGGCATGGTTAGACAGACATCGGGTTGCTGAATTACTGGCAGAAAAACTTAGCTAGAGGGGAAAATATGAGACAAATAAAAGGAAGAAAACACTACAGAGGAAAGAGCTACCGGAGCAACTCCCAAGGCTCTGGTTTGAAGAAGCAGGAACAGTAGAGAGATATGAATTGCAGCTCAAAACATCCTTGTGTTTACTGAAGTTCCCGGTGAAGCGTGATCCAGATTAACCAACTGCCTGGTAAACAATCAATCATTCTTTCCCTCAAGCACCATGATGGGGAGAATGGCGAAGGTTCTGAAGGCAATACAAGTGGTTGTGGTGATAACAAAGGTAATGGAAGTGAAGAACACAATGATGCCAATTAAATGGAGAGTAATGCCAATGAAGATGTTTCAACTTGCAGAGATGCTGGCAACAAGAAGAATGGTTATGTGGTTGGTGTTGATGATGGCCAGAATTCGTTCATATGTCCATGTAGTCATCATCTTCATCAGTATCACTTTCCAGTGAGGACTCCTGGCTTGAGGTCTCTAAGATTTCCAAAGCTGGCTGACAAAGGCTCTCCTTCTTTACATTCGCTGCAGACTGAGCAGACAAAATAGCAGACTGATCCCAAAAAGAGAGAGAGAGAATATATTGCTAAATAGTCAGGATAAACCCATGATCACAGGGACAAAAGCCCACTGGTTGCTATTCCTTCACATTCCATAACTGTCTTGTGTCTATAAAAGATGTCCTCCTAATGTAAAACAACATAACATTTACCAGCAGGCTTCCCCACAGTTAATGTTCTGGTAGCTTCCCCTCATCTAAGAGCTGCAATGGCTCTGCTAGGTCACTCAGCCATTTCTGTAATTTTTTCCAAATCCCTCAAAAAGGGTAAGGACTAGAATAGCTCTCATTTCACCCATAGCCAGTATTTCACCAGTCCTTTAAAAACTGGCTCCTGCTGGTAACATCTAGCACCTCCTTCCACTACTTATCTACCTCTGGTTATGAACTGGGGACATGAACTGTTGCTTCTTTCATACAACTATTCTACTGAGGGGAGAATTAAGATAAAAAACAATAATCTGAAAAATTACTGTTTCCCTTTTATTACCTTTAATTTTTGCTTGGTCTCTTCTGAAATGCTGCCCTTTGGAGAAAGGAGGGTGGGAGTGGGTGGAGTGACAGTGATCTCAGGTGGAAATTTGGTGACAGATGAAGGTATGAAAAGCTTTGGCATGTTGGGCAGAATGCGAGTTTTTACTCGGGTGCCATCTGTCTTGTTCTGCTGACTTCCCAAAGTCTGTGAACTGGAGCTGAGTTCAGGCTTGGAACTGGAGGCTAAACAGAAAACAGTAAGGAAAAAATATGTTAGGAAGTTATCTAGGATTTCAGATGTCAAAGAAGAGGGAAGAGTTCATTGTTAGACGTAAGAGTGGCTCAAAAGGCCTTTCTTCAAGCCTTGCGATAACCAAAGCTTAGAACCAGAAAAAAAGATTGCATAGTGACAACTGGAAACCAGTAGTAACTCAAAAATATCTTCCAGGATGGCAGAAACTCAACCTGACCAAGCACAACAAGTGGTAGTGTAGCAGTGGCCATCTACACCTCCTACAAACACCATCCTCCCACCTGTGTCAGATGCAGTCACCTCATCTTTGCATCCTCTGTCTCTCCATTCTGTAATGCAACAAACAAAGCTCTTCAGCTTTACTTATGAGTCTTCATTTCCTCCACCACAGCGTTGTCTCTTTAATTACTGAGAGAGAACTCCTCAACAATTAGAGGAAAATCTACGGTAACACTAGTCAAAATTTCCCCACTGCTCTGTTCAAAGCCTGCCATGAAGCCCTCCCTGGTGTGCTCATGCCACTGGCTCCCACACTAGTTAGCATCACTTCCACATTCTTCCCCAGTGTCTCAGCTTGAGGTCTTCACAACGCAAACTTGCTCAGAGTGTTCATTGAGTACACCTCAGGAGAAGGATCCAGCCCTTCCCTAGGCACTATCACATTACTAAATTACATACACACAACAATAACCAGTAGATGACAATGCTTTGACATTAAAAACTGGAAATTTGTTAAAAGGGATTTCTTACTAATAATGCTGCTTCATATGGAGTCGAAATTATTTTTCAGAAGCTACACAAATGGAAAAACACCAGAGCCTTTCTCAGTCTGGTAATAATGACAGGTGTTCATGCACATTTTTTCAGATTCAGTATTGTCTAATCCATCTCTGGCAGATATTGGGAACCAACATGGCCACTCAAACACAGCAAAATAAAATGCCAGGTTCCTAATGCTATCCTGAGAAACAAGCAGCAGTAGAACAAACTGCTAAGGGATGCAGAATTGAATTGCTGTTCTCAACAGTACACAGGAATGTACGAGCTGCCACAACAGATGAGGCATGGCTTTCCAGCAAGGTCAGCGACCCATCTCCATGGGCAGCCAGTCCTTTCAGACACTAATCAGACACAGGATAACCTGCCTCTCACAAATAAGGAAAAACAACATACCCCAAACATGAATATCTAGACTATGCTTGCCTGAAATACCAGGTTTTACATTTTTTGCAATTAAGACACCAACTTCTACTTCTCTTGGGAAAAGGGCAGAGGAGGGATAGCACACATTAACTGCCATAATTCTGGTTTTTATGTTTACTCAGACCGAGCTGGTTTTGTGAAAAACCATTTCCTTCTGCTAAATATTCCAACAGTGTAATCCAAAGTGTTATCATACTGCCCCATATAAGACTTCAATTAAAAGAAAAATTCTGCTTTAAAGGATGCCCAAAGTATATTGCATGAAAGCCGGTACTGGAGGTTTTTTATTTGGCTTTGCTGCCATGGTATTTAGCATGCCAGACATGCACCAAACAGAATTACCAGGAAGGGATGGCAGGGCACTTGGCCAGGAAGCTCGGGCATTGCCAGGAACGCATCTGAGCTCTGGAACACTTGTCTGGAAGGCAGGCAGAGAAACTGAGGAATATCAACCCCAACTGCCCAACCAATCAGTGCCTACGAACTGACGCACAGCTCACCACCCCGTTTCAGAATTCTCTGAAGCACAGGAAGCTCCTACCTGGGGTACAAACATGTCCCGAATTTGTGCTGGTCACGGACTCCACTTGCCAGCAAACAGGCTCTGGCGATGGTGCGACAGTAGCCATTTTCATCTGCTGACAAAGCCGTGACTCCTGCTGCTGAAATCCAAGCCCCTCCAAAGGCACTTCAAGCTCTTCTTCCTCTTTAGTAATGAAATATAATTCACAGATTAAGAGACATCCTGATCTCTCTCCTAAGCTTCAATCCTTTTGCTGTCTAACCAACTGGTAGAAAAATCCTTTTAACCCTTGCTCTATTTCTAAACCATAACACGACTCAGTGAAATTAAATATCGGCAACCTAAGATGGCAAAAGCAACTTTTTCATACTTAGTGCCATCAATTCAGACTCTTTAAAAAAAGTAAATGTCATTTAAAAAGCGAAGGAAAAAAATTTTAAGTCTGACATTTTGTCATCTCTGCACATCTGCAAAAACACAGAGCTGAGCATTTCCTTTGGAGCTGCGAGGGCTGGAAGGAAGAGCTGCCACGTGCAGAGCAAAATCTACCACCCCTAACGAAGGACCAGCTGTGACCAGTGGGTCCCTCTCTGACCTCCAGCCACAGGGACCTGCTACACTGAGGCACAGCTCACTGCTGAGGAAAATCCATTACTGTGAACGTCGAGTAACAGGGCCAAATCCATTTTTCATGAAACCAATATCAAGTGATACTGAATGCCCACTCTTCACTGATATGTCCTCTATAAATATATTAGCCTAAAATTCCCACCTTCTGCTATTCTAGAAGCTGGGATGTTTAAAACTCAGAATCTGTGTTTGTACAATCTCATTACATACCAGCTGTACCTGCCGTGTTAAACCAGCTTTCTCACACACTGAGCTGCATGCTGCACATAACAGGAGTAATTTTCACTGAGCTACTGAGAGCTGTCAGTGCCCTTTGTGGGCAGGGCAGCAACCCTTTCAAGGCTATGGACACACAAACAAGCTCTTATTCTCTCTTAAAAATGAAGACATTCTTCAAAAACAAAGGGCTGCCTGCTCTAATTTGAATCACCTTATTTTTACACGGGCCGAGGTGTGCACAGGCAGCTATCATGGACCAGCACATGCAGTGGGTATTCAGAGTCTCACTTGCTCTAAAATTCTTTGTATGTCAATGCTCTAAATTAATTTAGGATTTTGACCATGCAACGTCTTAAAAAGGAATACATATTTTAACTTTTCCTCATTGGAAAACTGCTCCCACCCCCTCAAGTGTTGAAAACACTTCTCCATCTCCACCAATATAGAGAAGAACTCAGAATTTACCATGGTAATATTCTCCTGTACAAGAGTTCCCCTTGCAGAAACCGTTTCAGACAACATCACAGCTTAACAGTCTGATCTACGCAGTTTGAAAGAGGCAACTTTTTTACAGAGTTATCATTTCTATGCTTCTTGAATAACTTGTATGAAAAAAAGCTCAGGAAACCAGGCTGTTCCTTCATCCACTAATTTTCATAGAAAAAGCCCCACCATCTAGACTTGTAGCTGAAAGCTCATATAAGCCTTAGGATAAATGAGATTGCTTGTAGAAAATTGTCCCACAGCTCCCAGAAAGGAAAGGTCACCCACTACAGCACAGTTCACAGGCAGCTTCTGTTCTGAGATGTTCCACTCACTATCAAGCAAAAAATGGAGCAGTCTAAAGCAGAAGAAGGTAGTTCTTGTTCTCAGCACTCTCTTGCACATTTCTCTCTGGATATTTCGAAATACAGCGCTGGGAGTAGGGAAATAATCCTTGCATCTGTGCATGTATTGATAGGCCAAATCAGCTGAGAAACAACACAGAAGGAAGAGCTTAACTGCAGGGATCTCGAGCAGGAAAATCCTACTGCACTGTTTCCCTGCTGAAGATGATGCCCTGGAGAGGCTGCCCTGCAGCCGAGGCTGGGCAGAGCGAAAGGATAACGGGCAGGGCTCCAGCCAAAGGCCTTCCCAGGGTGCACCTTGGGCAGTGCAGGAGTCTCGCAGAGACTGCACCCAGGATGGACACAGCCACGTTTTTGGGACAGATAGAAGTTCTGTCTATTTGCATATCAGAGGTTAATTGTCCAATTCCAGCTTCAGGCAGTGCAGTCCCATTCTCTCAGTTTGCTCCCCCCAACTCACTTTTGTTCACATTTCTCGGGGCCTGGGACAGTGAGGTGTCCTTGATTCCCAGGCCTGGAGAGGAATTGTTGTGTCTGACCAAAATGGGAAAAGCAGTTGCTCACACTCTGTACGGAGCTCAGAGTTACACACTAAAGAACTGCAGGATTACAGATATATGAAAATATAAAAGCTGAAATCCTGAGGCATCAAAGAAGCAGAGGACAGCTGAAGGCTCCCTGGGTCCTGCCTGCCCCTTCCACCACCACCCAGGGCCCGAAGCACAGGCTGGCACAGCAGAGAGCCCGCGGGAAGCTCCGGCAGCCCCAGCGGGGCCCGCAGCCAACGCACGCATCCCATGACACGGCAGTGCCTGACAGGACGGGCTGCAGCCGAGCCCGCACGCTGCCCCTCCGAAATGGCTACGAGACACTTGGAGAGAGAGGAGGAAACATCACAACCACCTCTGAAGAACAGCAAGATGAAAATGATGATGATTTCAGATTACTCTACAAGACAGATGAGAAGTCAACTCCTTCTTAACTTACTCCAACGCTCCACAATCACCGCCTTAAGTAGCCAGGGTAAGTACTAACAGAATCTTTCTTATCCCCTTATTAACCCAGAATACAAACCAGTAATTAACTTAGCAGGTACAAAACTATATACAAACAAACTGCAAATCCTACAGCCTCAACTGTACTGCTAACTGAGAGCAGTTTTGTATGTACTCTACTACTTAACTACATTAGGGACTTATTAGTTCACAATAGAGAATAAGAGCTCTGATTTGCATTATTATTTAATGACAAAACTCTATTTTTTATGCTGATTACAATATTTGTTTAATTATAAGATAGAGCATTGCTTAAACTGGTCTGCTGTACTTTATTTTAACTAAATTATGGCCCACTGACAAAAGCTCTTTTGAGCAGCCTAATCCTAGGAAGAGGCTACAAGACTGGTATCAGTCCACGTTCTCTCAAGAGCAATCAGCATCCTCATACACATCTCCATCTTCCAGATCATATCTTTGTCAAGTTTTGAAGATGCTGTTTTACAGTGCAGTAAAATTAGGTTTAAATTCGAATAAAATATCTGACAGCAATTTTTAACGTAGAAGTGAATGGAAATGAAAGGGCAGGAGTCTGGCACACTGTGTATTTCTATCACTGCACTTCTGGAAACAATATTTGTTAATAGTCTATTAGAATGTGCCTTTCAGTACAATAGAAATCAAGAACCACTGTCTGTAAATCAATCCCTTGCTGTCAGAGATGTTCAATATAGTCACAGAATTCTATCCCCTGACTGGGTCATACACTTTATTCTTTCAAGACTGTGCAATTTTAATTTTTTTTCTTTAAATAGAACCAATGCCACTCAAATGACCAAGTTAAAAATAAAGTTAATAAACAAAATATTTTTTAGATTTCTTGAAAATAACAAGAATTGGCTGTTTCAGTGTATATATCATAATTTATACTTTTAATATATTGCACAGATATTTGTTCTTTTTTCATTACAGACAAAAAGGTCAAAACAAGGAAGGACAATCAAGAAGAAATATACAATTGGATCTCCTCATTATTTGTCTAAAATAGCTTTCTGAAGAGAATATTTTAATATTTGTTTTGAGGAAGATGCTGTTAAAGCCCTGAACATAATGTCCTAGTTCTTCTAATAAAAACTTTCCCCAGGGAGGTAAAGACTCCACTAACTCGTGAGCCACAATATTCTGCACAAGTGCAAGAACACGAGAATATAAGTGCAGCACATTCTGAAGGTGTTCAGAAGCTCGGATTTTATATCAGTTAATAAATCTTTTGGCATTACCCAGTACTTGTACTGTCTTGGCAGGTTTTCAAACATTAGCTCTACAAACCCAGTTTAAAATAAATTCCGTTTCTGAAGATAAAACATGCAAGAGACACCTGTCCCAGGCTGGGGATGGGACAGGGACTGCACTCTGCAGACCCATTTAGCACTCTCACAACACAACACACAAAAATTAAGCACACGGAGAAAAGCACAGATTTGCAATGCACGTCACTACTGATACTGAAAAGTTCCTCTCCAATCGAGCTGAATTACAAGTAATTTTTTACAGCCTTCCCTTTCCCAACAACTGCCTAAATACATATAAAACAGTACACGACACAGAAAGAGGGACATCATACCTTTCAACATCTCCCAGCTTTAGTGAGGAAGAAACAAGCTGACAACAATTCAATGCAACAACCTACTCCAGCTTTCCTCTCCAACCTCTTCCCACTTGTTGCCAGGGTAACCAGTGTTTGCAGATGCCTATAGCGGGCGCCTGGGTTCATGACTTCATCACAGTTAATATCCTCTCCCCATCTCTTCGTACAGAGAATGCACTCCATACGTTTATCCACACACTAGAAACACACAGATTATACAACCCTGCAACCGTTTTTATACCGAGACCATTCACTTTGCTATTCTGATGTACATAAAATCAAAAATAACACCGGCAAAAATAATCTCTTGGCAATTTGAAGATGTGGAGAAAGTTTAAAAGCAGTACTACTGTAACCAGTAAGCAGCTGCTCTGGTCCCTCTGCACCGAACACTTAATAATTTGATTTCATCATGCTGTCAGGTATGACACATTAACATTAGTGTTACAAAACATTTTGTATGGAGTTTCAAAAAATTCTTTAGTCATGCACTAAACCTCTTACATTACAACTGAAAGACAAGCCCAGAAAATGTGACTAGCACCTGGAAAAAAACATTTTCCAGTTTCTGACAGAAGCAGTTTGAAGTATTACAGCACAGATATGTTAGAGAAAACAGGCAACACAGAGTGCATGCACAAAGCACCGTTTCATTTTAGGAAAGAAGAAGGAGCTGAGCTTTGAACTCCAGGACAAAATATTAACATCATTTCAAAAGAAAATACAAGGAGAAATGAACAGACGACAACCTCAAGTGCTTAAATAAAGCACTCGCACCACTCGCCTTCATCCCTCTGCAAAATACCTTCCCCAGCAGCTCTGTGTGTCAACACAAAAAGCCTGAAAATACCTCAGTAGGATTCAGCTGATTTGTACCACCTTGCCTTCCAACCCCTTCAAAAGAGTAAGGATTGAATTCTGTGTGCCTGCAGACTGTAGGAAACACTTCTCTTCCTAGTCCCAGTAAGAACTGGTTCACTCTGCACTAGTGGCCACCCACAGCACACACAATTCTCCACACAACTCATTTACTGTACAAGGCAGAGATTATTTCTTTTCCACAGTGATGGAAACGAGTCTGATCCTCTGCTCCCTGACACAGTGGAGTAAGTATCTTACCACATTTCCAAGGAATAATGCTAATGTGAAAACAATTCGTTTTCTCTATTCCATCCGCCTTGCCCTCCAGTGTGCTGGGAATTAATACAGCTTTTTTCCCCACACAGCAGTTGCAAAGGCCATGGAAAGCCTGAATTTGAAGGAGCTCAGAGTTTCCTTATGAGCTGTGCTCCTAAGTCAGCAGAAAGACTGCACTGGAACACAGGCTGGCTCAGCTGAACAGAGTGAAGGACGCTGAAACTGAAACAACCGAGCCATCAGCACGAGGTACCACGGCACAGCAGCCAGCAACGCTGCCCAGCTCATCACAGGATGAGGCAGGTACACTTGGTAGCCTTGCTTTCTCTAAATGCATTCCAAATATCCTGCCATGACATTTATTTCTAAAAAAGCGCTGCCAAGTTATAGCTGTAGAAAGAAGTATTTGACTTGAAATGCCAAATGCAGGAAATTACATTCAAAGCTGACACACAAAGTCGTATGTTAAAAATTAGGCATCAGAGTAATTTTGGAGGTGAAAAGCTGCAGAACACAAGTTCTATTGCCCCCTGAAATAAAAGAAATAAAAGAAATTCAAGCAGTCTGGTGAGCAGAAGTTTGCAGTGCAATAGCACAGCACAGTGCTATATTTATCACTAGGTCCTGAGCAGGGAGAGGGTACTGTACACTCATATGAGACATACCCCAAAACCCTCCCTGATGCTGAGGCCAGCTGTCACAGAACATTAACGAGACTAAAATTTAAAACAGGTGGCTGCTTTGGAAGTGCTTCCTGGAAATAGTCCCTGGCCCATACTAACTCCCAGATCCCTCTGACAGCCATGCTGGGGCCAGTCTAACAGCAGAGACAGTGCAATTCCTGTGTCCAAAAACATTTCCTGCCACCACCAGCTGTCCTAAAGGTGCAGAAACCTGGCATGCACATGGGTAAGGAAAAACCCTGAAGTTCAATCCTAGCTTTCTCTTTTCTTTTAAACAAAACTTCAACTTAAAAGAGCAAACAATGGGCCTAGATCAAAAAGACAACAGTTGGATATTCAAGTACATGAACTTTCAAATGGCATTATCAAAACACAGCTAATTGATATTTGTTTAGTATCTGGCTCAGCAAGGACACATCATCTGGAGAGCATCACTCAGCTGTGGACAGGAGCAGTCATTTGCAGTCTCCTGCTTCTGAAATTCCTCTATGAGTTACCTAACAAAAGCTGTACCTTTGCCACCAATATTTCACCCTCCTTTGCCCTGACAGCCAGCTAAGCACAAGGAAATTAGCAAAAGCAGCTGGGAGAAAAATCTCTTAAGTGAATGTAATGACACCCCACAATTTTCTAAGTACTTTGTAAGCAACACAATACCTGTGCAGAGGACTTATAACTACATCTCTCTTCAGTCTGCCTTTGTGCAGGAATATATGTAAATTTTATGCTGCTGACAGCAATCTAAAACTAGTGAAACTGAACCATATTGTAAGCACACAGCATTGCTACCATGTTCCTTTACAAAAGATCTCCAAAAAATGGGTTTCAGTAGTGCAAGACATCCACAGGCCAGTGACTCCAGGATTTTCAGGGAGATCTAAGAGTGCACAGGGCTAGAGAGGCTCCAGGAGCACAGACCTGCACCAAAGCCCAGGCTGCACACCATCACCTCACCTGCCTCTGCTGGGCAGCTGCTGCCCCTGCCCTCCTGGTTCCTACTGATCCAACACAGGTACATAAAGATCATGACAGTTTTAATGTCAAAGGATTTTCTGCACAACACTCGAATGAATAAATAAAACTTAAGGGATCTGAAGTGTAGACATTAGAAATAGACGTTAAGTATACTGAAAAATTCTTCTGGAATGAGTTTGTTTCAACAGGAGGCAGATCAGCGTACTTTTACAAAGGGAAGAGAAAGAGCCATGACTGGCTGGTACCGTCTGAGCACTGCAAAAAGGAATTAAGAAGTCATTCACAAACAGGAAACCCCTGCTGACATTCAGCAGTCAAGTTGTTTTCAGAGTGCACCCATTGTGAAAAATAAAAAGCTTCATGAAAAGCACGGATCAGACAAGGGGAAGTGAGAATACCAATGCCAAGGGGGCTGAAGCAGCAAGAGATCAGAGAGCCCACGCAGAGCTCACTGGAGGAAGCCTGGCTGATGCCCAGTGATGATTCTTCAGTCACTAACAGGGAGGAAGCAGCTCCTACCCCAGGACAGCACCAATGCTGTGGGGCTACAAGAGTTTAAAGAAGAGGTTTTAAAGCCTTGGAGAAATCCAGCCTTGGGAACTGAGGAACACAGCTATCAAAAACCAGAACAAGCCAACACTGGAAATTAAGGAGAAAGCAGTGAAAGTAAGATGCACTCAAGGGACACAAGAAAACAGAGAAGAAGAATGCATTTAAGAGAGAAGCTTCATGCCAGGTAACTGCAATATGAAGGTGGTTTATGTGAGGCCACAGGTCCTTGGCCTGCCTAACTTTTTCTGTTTCATCTTTTTTTGAGTCATCTGTTGAGAATAACTCTGTGCTTTACAGCACAATTTTGAGTTCAACAGAAAAATGACTGCAGTTAAGAGGGTTGAATGTTACTACTTACAGTCATTTAAAAAGTACCTGAAAATTGGAATTGAAATGCATCATTAAAATAAGGCACAGCCAACAGGGCCAAATACTTTTGTGTAAGAAGAAAGTTGTCAAAGCACTGAACTACAGGCTCTTAAAATCTGTGTTAGTCCTTGGAAATTCATGTCAAGCAAACTCAGGAGCCACTGAGTATGAGGTGAACCTCAACTTACAACGGCACAGTACAATCTCCATTATTTCACTCAGGAAGTGTGGATGTCCACTGATGTCTGGGTATCCAGAAACTGCAAAGAATCAAGGTGGGCCCTTGTGCTATGCATTGTTTTAATACAAAGACAGATGCTGTCAGTGCAAAATTATGGTTTATGCTCTCTGTAGTAATGCCTTAGGAAAACATTCAGTCTTCTCAGGCTTCTGAGAACCCACTATCAACCTAAAGTCATGTCCCAGTTGCTAAAACAAACTAAGCTGCAGACTTCTGGAAGAAGATGCTCCTTACACCTAGCACCCAGTTATCCTACAGGATGAAATGTCACATTCCAACACTACTGAGTGTTACTGAATTCTTCGGACTTCCCATTTCAAAACCCTCTTTAATTGGAACATTTGCCTTTCAAGGAGTCTGCAGCTGCCTACACACACCTAAACAATTTAACTTCATTGCTCTCTGTGCAGTAGTCTGCTCACCTTTCCATGCAACTGTCCTCGCTTGTATTTATTTCTTGTGCTTCTGAAACTCTCAGAGTTCTACAGGGTGAACTATATTTACACCTCTACCTGCCCTGTTGTGCCGGTTTCACAAACATCTGAAATTACAGCAGGATATTCACATGGCTTATGGAGTGCCACTTCCCTGCACAACACACAGAGTTGTCTTCCCCTAGCTTGGAATGTCTAAGTCTGGACAGCTTTATCATGACCTTGCTTTCATATTGATCTGCTTAGGCCTTAAATGGACAAAAAATTAATAGTGGGGAGTCTTCTACTCAGATTTTATATTCCAGCTTGGTAAATAGCTGGCTTTAAGCAAAACACAGAACTTTAAATAATTCCAGGTATAAAAATCTCCTCTTGGTATCGGAACTCAAATGTGAATGTTTTTCTGTTCATTCCTCATAAAAATCATTATTGCCATAAGGACAGCGAAGAAGAAAATGTCAAGATTTTTCAGCAATTTAGAACAGTGTAATACTGGCACAGTGTGACAGGCTGGAGGGAGTTTACCTTAATTGTCCTATTTTAGCTTCCCCAGAGAAATGTTAGGCTGAGCTACGAAGGCCAAGAGTCCCAAATACATTTACACCCAAATGCAGGAAGGTGTTGTGCTGAAACTGCCACCATCTCCACTCTGCTGCTGGACTCCATCACTGTATCCTGTACCAGTCACACAGGCACCAGGTAAAACCTCAGGAAAATATTTACGTAAGAATTGAGTGGCACAGCATCAACATTGCTTCAAAAAAATCCTTTTTCTGGGTGAAATCAGAGAAAAGGAGAGCAGCTAATACTCTCTGATGTGTAATACTTCCACATGAACAAGTAGGTACAGGTAGAGGTGATGAGACAAAAAAGTTGAAAACAGTTTACTCTAAAAATGGAAGGAGTTTTTACCCAAACAGGACTAAGGGAAGGCAGATGGAAAAGGATTGTAACGGAATTATAAATAATTCTTTTTAGAATTTTAGAGGAGGTGGTTGCAAAGGTAGGAGAATTAAAAAGAAGAGAAGAAGAAAGGACACAGCAGTAATTGGTGTCTCTCTCAGCTAGAGAAAGGACCTGTCAGGTAGGTCTGAGAGCCAGAAAGCCAGATACAACACATGCATTCAGCACTGGGACAAGAGCTGTGCAGAGAGCCTCTTGATCTTCAGACACTTTCAGGGGTGGGATCCTGGCAGCTAACCCTTCCATCTCCCTCAGCCAAGACGATGCACAGAAAACATGAAAGAAGAACGAACAATATCTAACTCTACAACCTTAACAAAGCCCAGCAAGTCAAAAGATTAAAATAAATGTTCCAATCACTGCGACGTGGCCTGGGGAATTGCAGAGAGGAAAGCACATCAGAAATGCTCGTGAGTTCTGTCTGAAAACCAGAAGAATGCGTGAGTTCTTAGCAGCATTGTCATTTCTACGCCAGTCTCCTTAGTAAGTACATAACAGCTTCACAGAGGGTTTATTTTTTCCTCCCCTGTTGTCTAGGCACAAACCCGAATTACTCCCCATTGAACAAGCCCAACAAGGCATCTTATGACACCAGGCAACTCTATTCTTTTGCTTCCCAAGGACAGTAACAAATGTAATTTACAGGCAGACGAAGCCATTCCTTCCTTATCACTCCTCTTTTCTCTTTTCCCTTCCTAAGACAATCTCTCCCTGGAATTGTGAAAAAGGAAAATTAGACAACTATAATACAACTGCTGATACTGGATGCTAAATTTCAATTTTGTCCTGTACTCAGAGATTAGCAAATTGGGAAAACCTATTTCTCCCTAACTTGCTCTTCACTGCTGATGAATTCAGACTATGTGCATTCAAATACCAAGGCTGATTACATAAGGAAAGAAGTGACATACCAGAAACACAGAGACAAAAACTTTACAGTAAAGTCACAATTCCAAACTAAGAAAACATCCTGTCTCACAAATCTGGGCGCTACTTCCACTGTATCTTCATGCATCATTCTCCACAATACCTGTTCTGTATGTGGTTCATTCATAACTTTATCTGGGCTCCCATGACTTGTCTAAGGCATTTTGTGAGTAGTGCTGGGCCCAGGCTTGTGAACAGATGGAGTGAGCACAGGCAGCAGCAGATGCTTTTTCAGACAGTGTTTCTGCTAAAGTTGCAAGAAAGTACAGGCTATGGCAGGTGCTCTGCCACCTTAACATGCACAGTGTCCCACAAATATTCCCAAGCACCTCTCTGGGCACCCAAGGCAAGTCTGAAACTGGGTCTAATCTTACTTCATTCCCCAGAGTGGATCAGTATGGCCCAGCACAGAGATTTTTTGGCTGCTAACAAGCCAGCCTGCCACGATAGCAGTAAAGCAAATGACAGCATTCTCATTTACTCTTTCCTCATCTAGAAAACTGTATATATTACATAATACAGTCATAAACAAATCACACAATCATGCTATAGAATAAATAACATTTGTTTGGTTTCTTCAATCCCTTCCTGTGCTCTAACCTGGCACATAACCACACCAGGGCTATAAATAACACATTCCAACATTCTGGTCCTGTCAGATGCTTCTCTTCTGAAATGTGAAAAGTAATAGTGATGATAAGCTAACTTTACAGACCATGTAGAGTCTTGTTCATCAGTGTCATGTATCTCCACACACACATATGCTGGGCAGTGAGAGCTGTGCAGCCAATTATGTTAATCAAGCACTTCTAAGACAGATATAGGCTGCTCAACAGTTTATTTTAATTGTGATCACTTTAAAACACCTTAAATCTTTTAAAAAGTTAAAAGAACTGGATCCTCAACTCATTGAATAAAACAAAACAATTTCAATTTTAATGCTGCTAGAGACTTCAGTTCTCTGAAAGAGATGACTGTTTTCTGGCTGCTATTTCATGATTTCACATACAAGTTACATAGAGTGGTCACTCTTCTAACCTACCCTACAAATTAATGCATGTATTGATTATGCAGATGCACCCACTTCAGGAGCAAGACAACAATCTGTGCAGCCTTTTGAATGTGGCGTAGTGATCAGAAAACGGGACAGAATGAGAACTCAGGCATTAGCTCACCACGTGCAAAGGGATCAGAGGGGGCCAGAAGGCTCTCCCTGGCTGGGACTTACCACGAAGAGCATCTGCCATGCTGGGGGCAGGCTCTGCGCTCTGGCTCCGGGGCTGCTCCGCGTCCCTCTGCGGCTCCTGCGAGGGCGGCGCTGAAGATGCTGAGGAGGAGGAGGACGAAGAAGAGGAGGCTGGTTTGGATTTGGAATGCAGGTCATTCAGCCTCAGGAGATTTTCAGGAGTCACAGTGTCTGGGTTCACTGGGGCAGGATGCAGCGTGGCTGGTGCTCCTGGGAAGAAGCTCTCTCGGGTGTCCTTCGTGTGCTTTGGGGTTGTGGGCGCTTCTCCTGTCGACTACACGAGAAAAGGGGGCAGCAATGAGAAAATGTCTGCACGTCACTAACTCTGGGCTACCTGCTGCAGGGACTACTGCAAGCAGCACATTTTATAGACAGAAAACACTCTTTAAAGTGAATATAATATAATAGTGATTCAATCACTATTCTAAAGAAACCTTCTCTCCTTTATGGATTATTTTTCTGTTCTTTATGGTCTATTTATCCAACTAGCACTTAAACACTGATTCACATTTACAAAGTTTAATTTAACACATCCCTCACAACATAACATGCTTTCCTGAACTCTGTAATTAAGCATGAGGTACAATCTCCTGCAAGCAGAAACATATTTCTTTCATTTAAAAATATGTTGACGAGTGCTTGACCTGAAAAAACAGATCTGCAGTGCTTTAAGAGACTTTGCAAATTATCACAAGAAGTAATTCTTAGGGAATTATGTGAGAAGAAATGGAGAAAATAGAAAAACATATTCGCTTGTGAAATAAGAGATCAGCATAACTCCAAATCATAAATTCCTGACAACTGCAGAACTGAGTAACACTGATGTCCAGCTGAAACAGGCTCAGGAAGATCTGCTGCCTGGGGAGAAGAAAGAGAGGCACCAAGAGCAACGCTCTTCTCCAAAGCCAGTGCTAAAAGCTTAATGCAGTGTCATTTATTATAAAGACAGAAAGTAGGAGTGGGACATAAATTCACCAAAGAAGGGAATAAAAGTACCCATAAAATGAATATCTTCTCTATAACTTGTATCAGTAATCAAATAAAGTATTCTTGCTTGTGAGACCACAGAAAGCATTTATTTTACACTCTTTACAGTCTTTATTTAATGGAGATTTATTGGACGGTAAAAGATACAGTTAGATAGAACTCTCAGATGTTTAATTGTTTGTCTCAGACCTCTACCAAGAAAAAAACCCTCTCATTTTAACCATAGAGACAAGAGTATGAATGTCTGAAACAGAAACAGAGTTCTGCTGTCAAATGTAAAATCAAATTGGACCCTAATGTCCCAGATGACCAACGATTTATTACAAAGCCAGAAAAGTCACTAGAATTTCACTGAGAGAACAGAGGAACTTTCAGGTGGAGAAAATGCATACTTAAAATTCAAAGGTAGAGAGCACACAAGTACATTTTTAAAAAAATAATTGGCAGAATGTATTTTTGAAGTTCCTGAACTTGATTAATCAATCTGTAAAAAGCGTACAATTAAAACCTGCCAGATTCTATGTGAACACAAAAAAAAAATTACAGCAGCTATATTACCACACTGGATCAAAAAAAGGTCTATTCTGCCTCTGAAAGCAGCAAGTCTCTGATGCTTAAAGTATCAGTTCCAAAACTAAAGGTCTCAACACACAAATGGGATCACACAAACCTGAGGGAAATTAAACTGCAGAAGAAAGCCTGAAGCCAGGAGTGAGATCACTAGAGGAAATGTTTTCAGCTGTGATTTAAAGGGAAAGCCCTTCACACCCATGCACTTCATTAACTTGCATAATGGATGATGTAGAACCTGACATTTCTGTGCTTGTATTGGATCCAATTTTTTTTTTCCTGGAGGAACACATGCAGGTACTACTTAGGTAGATATATGTTAAAAACGGATCTGCACCTCCAACTGGATTTCTACAAAAACGCACAGCTATTTCCAGAGCCACAGAGAGGACATTTGGAAAGCAACTCAGCAGCATTTGGATGGTATTCAGATGAAAAATGATTAGAGAGAGTGCAACCCCATGGAATCATTCCTGCTGGAAGGGACCTCTGGAGGTCTCTGGAGGTCTCCAGTCCAACTTTCTGCCCGAAGCAGAGCTGCCAGCCCAGTCCAAACACTGCCAAGGAAGGAGATCCAACGGCCTCTCCAGGCCCCTGTTCCGGTGTTTTACCACCTTCCCAGTGAACATTTGTTTCCAATCACTTCATCCAAATTTCTCTTGCTGCAACTCTTAATGGTGCCTCTTGTCTGGTTCCTTCCTTTCTGCTGAACCACAATTCCATAACCTTAACCTCCATTATTCTTTTCCTCACCAGGATGAAGTATCCCAGCTCTTCTTCCAGAGAATTGAAACATTTTATTTGCAAAGAAGAATAAAGCTGAAACTAACACGATGTTTCTGACTCAAGAAAACCATGACCAAAAATTCTAACATGCAGTCAAGAAGTGCAGCCTTATACAAAAGAAAGCAACAAGAAGATTATTGTGTTTATGACTTTAAAGGGAACTTTCCAGGTGTGACTTGGTGAAGAGCTGTCTCAGGCTGCTGTAAACAGACAGGTTCTTTTCAGCCCAGTGAAACAGAGACTTCGGAAGGAAGAGTAAAAAAATCTCACACTGACTTTGTTTTCTCAAAAGAGGGGGTGGGGGTGGAAGAAAAAGGACAAATCTTTCTTTAAAATAAGAGCCAAGCATTAAAAAACCCTTTGTTGGCTACTGTGCGCTCTGCAACTCTCAGAGCCTTAAGAAAAGGGATTTAAAGCTGTTTCGTGTATTTTTACTGCACTCAGAAACTGAAGACCATCCAAAAGCTGTAAGCACAAAGCTAAAATGAGCACCACAGTGAGGCACACATTCTTTGAAAGATTTTGGGTTTAGTGCAGGGGCAAGAATTCCAGCACCTCTGATCAGTAAGTGATGCCACTCACGAAAGGCAGCTCAGGGCAGTGTCACCAACTACACTGCTCAGGACTCACAGGGCCACACCTCATCATCCTGCACATCTCCAGGAAAACACAGGACCTCGTAACACCCACCCGAGAAACAAACCCAGAAAAACTCTCTACAGCAAGTCTTGGATTTACCAGAAGCCTTTTATGTTCATCTACCTCTATTGCTAAACCAACAGCAAGGCATAATAAAGATTGTTTTCCACAGACAGACAGTAGGAAACTGAGAGGCAGTGACAATCCTTTACCAGTGTTTTATGTGGTTTCTCATCAGAAGACTATTTTTTAGTTTTCACTTTGCTGTGGTACTCAGCCAAAACTCAGTCAGTTCTGACTCAGTCAGAACTTCTCCTTTTCCTCTCCCCAATCCCTCTCACCCCGCTCAGTGCCTCTGTTACTACCACTATTACAAAGTGGCTTCAGTCACCAAGAAGAATCAAATCTTTTCTTACATTTAGTGTCACTTACAGAACAAGTGAATATAACTGAATCAAGATAAAAACTCTTTTATCTGACTTCTTCCTGTCCCTCATTGTAATTACAAGTTCCTCTAGTCAAGACTGGACTTCCTTCTGGATTTTTTTTAAAAAAATAAGGTACTGAAGGGTATCCAGTACTACTTTTGTATTGACTACTATACCAAAGTGGATAGAAGAAATATTTAAGGCTTCTTATTAATATCCAAATGATGTGTCATGGATGATCCACTGGATCCATAAAGACCCCACTATCTTCTTTCTCTTCTTTAAAAAACCTCACAAAAATTGTTTTTCATTTTGAAGAGTGTATAAAGCTGCAATTTAAATGAATAA
Organism: Callaeas wilsoni; assembly: GCA_013398955.1. Taxonomy (NCBI): domain Eukaryota; kingdom Metazoa; phylum Chordata; class Aves; order Passeriformes; family Callaeidae; genus Callaeas; species Callaeas wilsoni. Next base: position 34,074 of record VWPU01006870.1, read on the forward strand.
TTAGGATGCACCTCTGTGTGAACTGCGACTATTTCTGACTTAGGTTACAAAATCAGTCTCCTGATTTGTTAAAACCTTGACTATTTCAGCACGCTCCTCCAGGAGTTCATTCAGCTTCACACAGGTGATGGACAAACCCTTCCCATGTTGAAAGCTGATGTAAAAACACATAAATGCTGGAAATCCAGCACTGGGACAGCCTTCCACCAATAAAATTATCAACAAAACTGCAGAACTTTTTCACAGATGTTACTGCAAAAAATAGCTCCCTACAGTTTCCCAGTGAGGCACTTCAGTAGTGAGACAACAGCAGCAGCAAAAAGAAATCCAGCATTAAGATAAAACATGAGAAAAATTTTACCGTGTAGCCTGTGAAGTCATGAACCAGAGAACCTGACCAAGGGTTTATTTTTACCATACTTACTGTTTTTTCAAAATACAGTTTGAAAAACAAAGAAATCCTACATCAACCTTCCCAGTCCTGCTTTTGGGAGGGCTCACTGCTCTGTGGCTGTGGGAAAATGAACAACCAAATGTTCCGAAGAAAGGGAAAGTGACAGTTTTCCCAACAAAAGTTTCCTAATGAAACATGCTGGAACTGCAACTGTTACGTAACATTTTCTTGTGGTGTTTGTTTGTTTTTAATTCCTCCCATGCCTGAGTTTAGCACTGTAGTGGGACTGAAGTCAGAATCCAGCTCACACAAAGGTGAGCCCTTTTAGAAGGATACCAGCACACCCCCAGCAAGCCTGGAAGCTGTCACACAAACTGGCTGAACAATGTGCTGGCCACATTCCACAGCATCACCACTCCAACTCCTGCTCAGTGTTGTGTTTTAATTAAATTATGCCTATTCATTCTTTTTTCCCCCTCTCCAACCTGTCTACAGCAGCATTTGAAAGAAATCTCATTAGGAAGTTTTCTTCTAGGTGCATCAGAAATACCAGCAACACCCATGATCAAGATTCTGAAGAACCTTGTATTTCCTAAGACCACTTTATATACAGAAAATAACAAAGGTTTATATACATATGATTGAACTCTAGCCTAACTAAATCCCCCACTTGCACAGAAGCATGCAGGGGCTGAATGTCCTGCTCTACACAGGCAGCCATACTGCAGCACCACTTCCATACACAAAAACATCATTATTGGACCAAGAGAGACCAGGTAGCAGGATGAAAAACATTAATATACAAAGTAAAAGATAAAAAGTGTCTTTTCTTTCCTTCATGTTCACTTAATGATTGCTTTCTGCAGGAGACAGAAGGAGGAGAGCTGTTAATTATATCAAGAATACACCTCCAGGATAGAGTGAGAGGGGGATGCCATGGCAACTGGCAAATGCAACAGTGAACAAAATGGTCACCCTTTGGTAGGAGACCACGAAAGAGCTCGTCCTTTGGTCCCCCCCCATCCCCACCTCCTCCTTCCCCCTCCTTTCTTGTCATCTTTGCTGCATTAATAAAGCATACAGACAACTCAGGAAAAACAACTTTTTCTGTAAGCAGTCTCTGACGTCTTGATGTGCAGGAAGAAAAGATGAAAATTAGCAGCATGTGGGTGGAACAAAAAGGGGGAGAAAACACATGAGGTAGAAGATGATTATTTTCTAATTATTTAATATTCTCCTAATCTCCTCCCATTCCCAGCAAAGTGCCTTTACAGAAGGCTTTTAGCTGTTTCCTGAAGAGAACAGCTTGGTGGTTTGTTGCTTTGTGGGGGTTTTTTAAAGTGAGAATTTGAGAAGAAAACGCTCTAGACACCCAAGGCAGTTCAAACAAGTCACTCTCAAGTTTTCTCCTTGAAGAAAAATGCCTGAGAGCCCGTGTCACTGCAGTGCTGACTGCATTCCACAGCAGAAGGGGAAAAATCCATGGCAGTGCCCTCTAGCTTCACTCACAGAAGAAAATGTTTTCCTGTTCCGAGTGAAATATCACATTCACTGTAAGGCCCAACAGAGGGACTGCACCATCACTACACCGTGCTCCAGTCGATCTGAGCTGCCTGTGTGTGGCTGTGTGTGTGAGGCAGCACCCTCAAAGACCAAACCCACCAACCATCCCATAAAACTCTTCAGTACGAGGTTGTGGATTAAAACTACTCATCACCAGCCCTGGGAAGAGGTAAACACTGGTGCAAGGAGAAAAGAAGAGCCCAGTTACCTGTTTTGGAACTAGAGAAGGGCAGAAAGAGCAAGACAACAGCACCTTCCCTCAGGAACCACTGCTTTTATATTACAGTAGCAGCAAAACTCTATAAAATCAGGGCTCACCCTGGCAGCCTGCCAGGAGCCTGAAAGGCACAGCTCGTTTGCATAACCTGATTGTGTTCATAATAAAACTCATTGTTTTGATTCTGGTGGTAGCTTCATGAAGCATCAGTTTTAATTAGACCTGACACAGAAATCTGTTGATGTGTTTTGACTGTAGGTTGAGACAGGGAAATGAGGAAAGCGTTTGGAGCTCGGCATCAGCCAGAGGGAGAAGGTGCTCGTGGGTGTGTTACTCTGGAAGAGGTGAGCGAAGCAAAAGGTGAAAGGGAAGATTTGGTCAGGCAGAACCAAGCAGGGAGAGCTCAAGGCCTGGCAGCTGCAGCAGGAAAGAGCAGTTGAAAATTTCCTCTCTCTCCCTGACACTTCGGGGATGGAGCTGGTCCCAGAGCAAGGATTTTTTGGCTAAGGCAGCAGTGAGTCTTAAATAACTCAGCAATGTTGAAGCAGCCCCTTCTCATGACATTTAGATGATATACTATACCTTGAGGAGCCAATAGAAATTTCAGCTCCTACAACACTACCCATTACTAGGGCTTTCTACATAGAGTCCCATATTCTCAGGGGTCACAACACAGCACCAGAGACTCAGTGGCATTTTGGAACTTTGCCTCTGAACATTCTTGTATTTTTAGAGATGTTAAATCCAGCCCTGTGTGCAATGTTGATTTTTGCAGTGTTTTAAGGCATTTGTTTTATATAAATTCAATTCTCAGGATTAGTGATATGTTCGATCCCAACACACAACAACAGAGTTTTCAGTTGTGACTTTCAACACTGGTGAAAGGTGCAATTTTAGTATTAAGAATTCAATATTAAGTCCACAGTAATAAAAATACCTTTTCAGATTGCAGGAAAAAAGAAGACAGATGGGTTCTTAAACTGAAGTATTTCTACATGCATTTATAGAATATTCTGTGCAATACAAAGCTTCATCCCAGCTTGTACTGCAGTAACTCTCCCATGTCAATATGTCCTTAACAGCATAAAATGAAGAATTTAGTAAGAGCAATTTTAGGCACTCAGTGGAAAGGCTTATTAGGAATTCTCTAATTATCTAGAATCCTTAAAACTGCTTTCTGCCAACATGTCCCCTCCTTGGTCCTCAGGACCACATATTTAAGTATAATGCTACTTCAAAATCAAACCAGTCTGCCTCAATCTTTCATTCTCCCCAACAAGGCCTCCTTCGTACTCCATTTCCAGGGACCATTAATTTCATATGAAAATCACAGTTGGCAAGACTAAAAATATAACTCGGAGCAATAGATGACTGCTTTCAGGGTCTCTGCAAATCTTTTAGGTAACATCCTCAGACAGAAAAATCAAAGAAAAGAACAAGAAACCTTCAAAGTGCTGCTTGATCAGAAAGCCAATTCATGTCCAGTGTAACTTTAGTTACTTGACTACTAATGACCCAGCAAGCACCACTGGATTTCAGCCCATTTGATAGGTGTACATCAGAAGTTTTATTCACACTTAAGAACTTAAAGGGAAAAGGCCAAAAAGTGGAGGAATTACTTTTGGCCACACCTGTTCTCCACAACAGCATTACTATCAGCACTTAAAAATGTTGCATCACCACTCTGTAAATCGGGAACAAAAATGTGCTGAAGTTGATGAACATATCACTTTGAAAAAGTATTAATATTGAACACTGAAAGAAATGTCCCAGCAACTTACATAGAACACAGTTTTATATCAATTACTGGAATCTCCCAATGGAAAACACTCCAATTTCTCCAGTCCTCTGGGAGCACTGGAACTTATCATGGCAAGGTTTTGTACCACCGACTTTTTCTGCCTTCTTCAAAGCTGGAAGCCAACCTTTCTAAGCCATTTCCCATGCTTTTAGCTGGCTTTGTAGAAGGTCACCTTTCATTCTCCCCAAGAAGGCCTCCTTCATCTTCCCTTTCCAGGGACCCTCTCATTGGCTCAGAACACGTTCACAGTGCATCACTCAGAACGGCTAGAGAGGGTTTGTGAAACCAAGTGAAAGGGTCACAGCACTGCCGAGCTATTAAAAAGATTAGATCTCATCACAAAAGTGTAAGGGCCCACTTGGTCCAGTTCCTCTTACTGATTGCTGTATTGTTTCCTGCTCGTGCCTGAAGAGGCAGAGAAGTAGAATTCAACATAGCTGTTAAATATTTAGGTTAGAAACTCTGACTGGCCTGGAAGAAAATTGAAAAGCCAGAATTTAAGTAATGCCTAATTTTAGTAGCAAGTGAGAATTTTTCATAAAGAAACCATACAATGCCTGGAACCTTAAAATACAACAGCCAGCTGAGAAAGACATGTATCAAGGTGGATTTTGTGCTCACTTTTTTTTTTTAAACTGTCAATTTATTGAGCTAAGTGGCTGAAGAACCACAGGCCCTGCAAACCCACTCAAACTATCCAGGAACAAAGCATTTCCCCGGGCTGCGGCAGCTCTATACATGACATCATTTGCTTACAGAAGGCAAATACTTGCCAATTTTAAATAAAACAGGATTCAGTCTGCTGAAAACAGACAGATGTCTACAAGAGTGGCTATTCCTGTGTCTCCACGCTAATTCACAGTGCTATACGAGCAGCTTCACACAGCTTGCAGGATCCTGCTAGAAGCAGACGAAAATGAGACTGCAGGATGTAATAACCTCGTTAGCTGGGACTGCTTCCTAAAAGGGAAAGCTTCCAAGCTTCCAAGTGCAGCATGTTAAGGGATATGTTTTATTTCAAGTGGTTTAACAGGAAATCTTATTGCTTCCAGTGCTGTTAAATACTAGCTCACCTATTGTGTCTCCTCTCAAGATCAGTTTGTGTGCAGGTTTTCCACCATTCCCATGTTTTGTCACATGTCTGAGTAACCAACCACTGACGCTGCTGGAAGAACTGGAATAGCAATGACATTCCCAGAATCTTCAAGAAAGCCCAGCAAGGAATTGGGCTGATACACGAAAATTTGGTGAGTGTTTTTTAAAAAGGTGAACACATCCAAAAAAGCAACAGTAACATTACTTTTTAAAGAAACAAACTAGCCAATTCTTTTTATTTTAAAGTCATAAATCACATTGTGATGACGTCTATTTTTTTCCCCAAAATAAACTGAAAAAGACCTACCATGCTGAGGTAACATTTATTTATTTAAAAAATTTTAAAACCTGAAATACCAGACTAGAAGCAAGCAAACATTTCTACTAGAAAAAAAGCCCTCTCTTGACATTTCTGTTCATTTCTAGAGTTCCATGGAACAATGTTACTGACTTCCTGAGGAGCACAAATTGGAGAAAGTTACTTCCATGAAAACCTAATAAAGAAAAAAACCTACCTTTTGTCTTACATCCTCTCCTATTACTCTGCTAAGAGATGCAATACACAAAAGCACATTTTAACGGAACAAAAATTATGGAAAATACAAATCTAGTAAATACTTTGGGGCTGAAAAATGAATACCAGTAAACACGTCATTCATCCAGTTTTCTTCTTGGCTTGGATTTCACATTAAGGACTGATAAATAATGATCCCTTTAAAGCTCTTATAACTGTTTGCTGGATAAACCCAGAAACTACAAGCTAAAAACAAATCGACTAGCAGTTTGTTTTTAACAGAGTTAACACCAGATTCTCAAACACGCAAGTTGAAAGAAAAGCTATCTGCTATCTCTGGAGCAGAGTGCAATGTCAGCAAGGGAAGAGCTGATGATGTTGTAGCCCTTAGGGAGCAGAGAGAAGTAATTATTATCCATGAAATGCAGGGACATGATGTGGACATTAAGAAAATTGTAGTGTGCAATGAATATTTTAATCTGAAGATGGTTTGGGGTTTCCCCAACAGCTTTTGGGCATGAAAACTATCCTTCAACCTGACAGAAACAGCAGCATCCCTAGTAAAGGGGATGATCCTACTAATGTAGCCCAACTTATCTTTGATGACACCAATACAAGGAAAGTAGGTATTTCCAGGTGCTGCAGACACTCAGCAACAGATTCGCCTGTACCGACTCACAAAAGCTTGATAGCAGCATCAAAGGCTTCAGAGCTTACCTGTTTCTGTGCTGACGCTCCCATATGCACCTGGCAAAACTTGACTGCCTGTTCAAGTGCTGCTTCTTCATCCACCTGAACACAGAATCACAACTAATGAAGCCATGAGTACTTAGCTCACCTATAAATCTAATTAAATTGAGATGAAATGGGCATGCAGACCATGGGAGCAAGGGGGAGAAGCAGCAGTTCTACAGCAGAGCGCTGACTGTGAGTTACTCAGGAGCATATATCCAAAGAGAAACACCCAGCTCTCTAATTCAAACTAACCTTTAGCATGAACAAACACCACCTCACTGGTACTACAGCACCGAACTCATTTCAGAAATTCAGTTTCAAAACATGGAGGGTCCTACTCCCTATCCCCAGCAACGGTCTTGTCAAGAGAATGGTTCTTTGGGAGACGCTTATCTCGACAAGTTTTAAACAGATACAGGGCCAATTTCATACTGCTCGGTTTAGCAATGCCTGTTATATCCCAAAACCCCGTCTGAGGCCACAGAGAGAAATGACAGTTAATCATACAATACCTGTTTAATCAGCATGTATGTTTCAGACATGATCTTCTCTATTTTGCCCAGGTCATAGGCCATAACTTTCTGACCTTGCTGCCAGACTCGGTAAGCATCGAGCAGAAGGGTTTTTCCAGATTCCACATCCTCAAGTAATTTCCTCTTCCTGCTTGACCTCTGCACAGGTTCTTCTGTCGGTACTGCTTGAACTATGCCTTTAGCTGCCTGCTGCTGGTGTTTTGAGCTGATACTGAGCTCTTCCAAGGAAAGTTCTGGAGTCCGGCTCTCTGGAGCTCTCTCCTTTGAGTTCCTGCCGGACTGCAGTCGGTCTGGCTCGCTGCGCTTACACGAAGAATCAATTTTCTCAGGGTCATTGGAATAGCCATCAAGATCCATAGGCTCAGCTGAACCAGGACCAGGAAGCTCTTTAATCTCCTTGTCATTCCTGTCCTCTTGTTCCAATATGTCCATAGCATTGGGAATTTGTCCCTGGGTCACTTCCTTCACTCCATTTTCAGTACTGTGTACTACTCCATCTGATAAAACTGGCTTTTTGGGAAGGACGTCTTTTCCCTCTTCAGCACTAGTTTTATTGGAGACGTCTGTTGTCATCCTTCCTGAAGCAACGCTAGAAGACTTGGAACCCTGATCTTCTGAAACCTTAATAAAAGAAGTCATTCTTCTCTGTTATCATCAAAATCAGAAAGCATTTGAGCACAGCTGTGACTATCATGAATATTGATGAGTACCTTTCATTACTGCTTCTGCTGAAGAAGATGCATTTATTCTATGTTCATTCTTTTTTGTTCCTCGATATTAATTAATCCAGGCCACAAATCTTACAATTAGAAGTATTTTAATTAGTGAAAACACCACAGAGAAGTATCAACAGCTCAGGCTGAACTGAAGCCACAACGTTTATTTTCCCTCACTACCTCAGTCCATGCTAAGGGATCCAACTAAGTGAAATCTAAGGTTTTAATTGCACAAATTTTTCTTCTAAAGTATTGAAATCAAAACTAAACCTGTTTCTTTTGGCAGCTGTAGATCAACCTCAAATTTAAGAATCTTTCCTTTCGTTGTTCTTACATAACTTTCTTGTTAATAGATCAAGAAGAAGGCAAAACCCTGCTGTAGTATTTTACTTTTTGCACCTTTACTTTGGTGATGTTCCAAAGATAGAAAACCTCAGTACGTCATCTCTTCTTTCAAAAACTGGTAATGATACAATTCTTCCATCCAGATTTATGAACAAACTATTTCACATATAGAGTTCCAGTGTTCTTGACAACGTTTTCATTTAATTTGTTAAATCTATATTCTGTTAACTTGGAAAACCCTTAGAACAAGTTCTTCCTTGCATGCATTCTCCAAGTAAAGCTCCAATATCCAGATCCCTTAACCTGGAAACTTATTAGCTTCTATATGACTTTTAAAAACTAAATCTAGATTACAATTATATGTAATCATGAGCGTGGTGCTGTCAAGGACTAGCAGTGAAAAGTGTCTAGGCATGTAACACCTGGTTGTCTGGCTTTGTTTTGCAAGAGGAATCTTAGTTCATTTAAAAAGGAAATTTCCTATAGACCCCACCTGAAAATGGAGCTCTTGTACACTACATGTAGTGTACAAGAATTATTGGAAGTTTAAGGGACAGTCAGATCAAACTTACTGCAACCCATTTTCAAATACTGTATTTGTTACTGAATTTCAAAACCAAAGTAACAACAATGCTGGAAGAAAATTTTCTGTGTAGTGGCATATAAACAAAAGGTATTAGAAGTTAAGTGCTTATAAATGTAGCCCTTCAGTCCCAGGAGATGTAAGGAATGAGTCAAGTGAACACTGCAAAACCTAATTACTAATTACTAAATTACAGCCAGAAGGGCACTGCTGCCTCACCTGTGTGAGATCGTTGAGAGTGTCCTCCAGCACTTTCACTGTGAGCACAAAGGCTTGTTGGGCCAGAACCTGGCGATCTGCATCACGCAGGTACTTCCTGTGCCACAGCAGGAAAAAGAGCAGAAATGAAGTTAACTGCCAATAAAGGCAAGAAGCAGGACATTGAAAGAAAACCAAGAAAAAGCCGACACAACAACTTTAAAACAAGAAGAAAGCAAACCAAACATACGCAGGTGCATACTGAAATATAACAATATTGGGATATAACACTTCAGCTCTGTTTCCCTCCACTTCTCCCCTCCCCACAAGCATCAGAGATGACACAAACGAAGCAGAAGACAGCACTGTCTACAAACAGAGGGAAGGGGACAAATGGGAAAATACCAAGCAACCAAACCCAGAGCAAACCAGGCAACCAGATTTACAGCTTTCTTGTATCAAGCCTTCTGTGCCTCTCAAATAGCAGCTTTTTATTCAATCCTTTTTTTGAAAAAGAGTATTATGGTTACACAAAGCTATGTTGAACTCTCAGGTGATTTTCATGTTCTGGATAAAGCGTGCATGTGAGATTAAGGGCATCAGCAAATCCTCTCTCTTTGATCATATCAGTTGCCTTTGCACCCAGGATTTTTAGAGCTAAAACATGGGTGTGCTACTACCTTTCTTTCCTATTTAGTATTACAATAAAATAATACTGTATGTGTAAAACATTCACTCTATAGCTTCATTTAATTTATTAGAGCACTGTAATTTCAGTGTATTCTGACACAATGTTTTAGTCTGCTTTCAAGGAAAACACTTCCAGCTGTCAATCCTACCTAATTAAGTTTAATCAAGTCAAACTTAATTTCTAGCTCAGAATTAGCTGGTTTTAACGAGAGGGCTATAAATCAAGTAAATAACTCTGAAGGGTACTAGTTGAGTCAAAAGGCCAACATTTTTAATACACGTATTTCCTCTCTCTGATTTTAGGTTAAAATTGGTAATTTTGTTATCTTTCGTCTGAAAAGCAAACCATATACATCTGACTCCTCATTAGTTCAGTAATAACTAAAACCTCCCTGTTTTTAAAAATAGGGTTGTTCCAGGCATATACCAGACACACCCAGAATATCTGCATTTCTAAGTTCCTCTAACAATTGCAGCTCACCATGGCTGGCACTGGCTGATCCAGCAAATTGTCAAATTACTTGTTTTTTGAATTCAGTCTAGACTAATAAATAACATAATATTTTTAGTACAGCTATGGGCTTGCTTAGGACAGAATTGAAACCTTCTATGGTCCAGTTCTTCTGATATGTTAAAAGTCAAAGTATTTTTGGCTTCGAGTTTGCTGAACAAGTGGTGACATATTCCCAGACACGCCACAATCCATGCAAATTCACATGCACTCACACTCAAAAACATATGAAGAAACCTTCAATGCCTCCAACTTACTGCCATCAATCATTCAAGTTTCATTTCTTTAGCATTTGCCAGAGACCAATTTCAACATTTCCCACAGGACAACCTAGCAGAATTTTACCTCAGTTGCTTCAATGTTTTCCTTGGATGTTTATTTTGGTCTTCCCATTGATACGAATCCCTGCACAGCTCACATTAATAGCTTCTTTTTTCTTAAATAAGGTTAATGCAATTAAAATTAGATCACCCCTGAACAGGATAAGCATTTTAAATAGCATCAGCTGCCAAGAGGCACATTACCATTGTTCAGGCCAGCAAGGATTACAGGAAGGCAGGATGCTGGGCCGTGACCCCCGCGCTGGCCTCGGCTCTTATGCAAGAGCGAGCAGAGGGTGCCCGAGCCAGACGCTGCGCTCGTCCAGCCAACGCCTCCACGAGACACAGCACCTCTGCAAGCCTGCTAAGGCACCTCTGGGCCTGCTCTGAGCTTCAGCAGAAATGCAGAGAACCTCTAGGCTATCTTATAGAATCGTAATCCTGAGAAAAATGAACCATCATTCCACTATATTCCCAAGGGAATCTGTCTAAAGACTTTTTTTCCTAAACAAAGAACAGCTTTAAATAAAATAGTCGTACAGCGAACAAAATATATTCAAAGCTTTACAAAGTGATGGCTTAAAATAAATCTATCGTACTTTCCCTGATCAGGGGTCCTCTGCAGCATAGATGAGACTTTGAGCAAGGTGTTGTAATCCTTCAGCTGCGACAGCACATTCAGCAGCAGGACAATCGAGCGGTTCATATGAGACGCAAAACTGCCCGGGCGGTCGATCTCATCCACGGGGATGCGCCAGATTCCCTGCAGAGAAAGGGAAAGAGGAAACCTTCAAAGAGGGATCCAACTGAAAAGGACAGAACCACGAAAATACGGGTCAGATTCCGCAGCATGTTGAATTTCACTGAGGGCCAGGGGAATAATGGACAGACAAAAGCTGTGGTCCCACGGGCAGTGAGATATGGATTTAGATCTGGATTTGAAGTCGACAGATTCCTGCCAGCAGCAAAAGAGGAAGGCTCACAGAAGCCACAGCACACCTTCCAAATATGCTTCTGAATATTCCAAGAAAAAGCAAGCAAAGCCCAAATTATATTGTGCACTTTTCTTCAATGTCAATGAACGTGCCCTATGAAGCCAAAGCTCCACTACCATAAAAAATAAGGAGTAACTTGAAGTAAGTGTTCCTCGCCTGAAAGGTGTTAATATGCAGTCACAACAAGTTTCTATCTTCAAATAATCAGTTACTAAATATCTTAGGAACTTGGTTGGTGCCTTGATATCATCAGTGTTCACTGTGGACTAACCAGTCCAATAGGAAGAATCAGATTCCTCAGCAGAATCCATTTTCCAGTGGCAGATTCAAATACTTGGCCATACATCCTGATCCTTCTAATTAAATTTCTGGGACAAGAGAATCTTTGGGGAGCAAGGCTGGAGACTGACAGGAAATACAATTTTATTAGGGTTAGTCAGCTCAGATTTTGCCATGTCTAATAAGTCTAACAAGAGTGTTTTCAGGTGTTTACCGTGGGTGCTGTCAGCACCCTAGTCAACCACACCTGAAAAAATGAACTGCACATAGTACCATGCTTCCATGTTAGGATGGGACTTATATTATGATCACTCACAGAAACTGCTGCTGCAGCAGGGGAAACCCTTCCCTGGTGCTTTATTTGGTTCTGAAGCTTTCCCTGTAGTAGCTTTCTAAGACGAAAATCCTCTGATCATGTAAACAATTTTGTGACAAGGCAGGAAAGAATGGTCTCATTGATAGGATTACCTGACTGAGAGTGAGTCTGGCTTTCCAAACCTGTTCGGAGAGCAGGATATACAAATATTTACTTCTTTAGCCTTGTTTAAAGGTCTTGCTTCGATTTTGTTTAGCTTTACTTTCAGTGTGATCAAAGCTCTCCAGAACTTAATACAAAGTGGAAGCAAAGAAAATGATTACTGCAATCATAAATGACATTTGACCAGAAAAGCAGATCCATAACCCCCTGTCTAAAATGGACCCTTCCCCTGCATATCTGCAGAAAATCTGTGGTTCCACTCCATAAGATGTATAGGACCTTAGGAAAAAACAACACAGAAATACCAGTGGTTTAATATCAGTGTTCTTACATGGAAAACAGTGACTTCAACTGCATATAATGCACACATAATGCACACACTAATCTGCCAAATTTTCTTGCTCTTGCTTTTCCTCATGCTCTCTAACTCCCTAGCGATCACAGTAAAGCTGTTCTTCCTCTTTGCTCCCTGAAGCTCTCTTTCAAACTCTTTTTTGTAGCTTCCCTTTTCCAGAATGTGCCTAAAACTGTGCCATGATCAAGCCCCAGGCATAACCATCGCTTCCTCCCACTCCCAAAACCAACATCCCCAAACACCTCCCGTGGCCTGCTGGCCAGGAGCTCCTGTGCTCAGGGAGCTCAGCACTCACAAGCACATACAGACCATGCAGGTAACAGCTCTGAAGACCAGCACACACTTCTATTTAAACAGAGATGCTTTTTCTTCCCCCAAAGCATACAATGGCTTTCCTTCCAGGCTACAGATGAAACACATTCTGGAGCTGCTATTTTTTGCTTCTCTGCACGTATGTAAACTGGGTTTCTGCCAAATCCCAAAACAAGTGAATGCCTCATAATGGCACCACATTGCAACAACCTACTTAGCCAATTTAACTACACAAAACAATTTATGGTCAACTACAGCACACTGTAGGAGTGGAACGCTGCCAATGTGTAGGTAGGTTCCTGGTCTTTTTCAGCATTATCTCATCCTTCATTTGAATCAGGAGGATCACTTGGATCAGATACCGTATCTGGAATGAGCTGGAAATAATTTTGCAGCTCCTTCTCACATATCCAATGTATACATTTTAATGCTACCCTGGAAATTACAATAATGTATTAGAACCATTTTCAATGACAGAATATACAAACTGCATCCTGAAAGAGGAAAAAGTCCCTCGGATAGAAAAAAGTTGTGTATTTTGGAGAAGGCTGCTGTCTTTCTACAACAGGGTACATTAGAAGAGGTTAAATTAAAACTCACATTAGGGCGTTCAAGTTTACCACTGCAATTAATTACAAAAGTAGGAATGATTTTAAAAGGAAAGCCACTAACTTTTCATGTGTTGACTTGCAGCTTCATAAATGCAAAACAGCAACAGATAGAGGTCCAATGTTACAAAACTGCCTGTTCCATGGGCAGCCTCGAGCCAAAAGCAGAAAGAAACCTGCCCTCAGAGCAATCTTCATTCCATCACTGTGATTTTATTAAGCAATATGCAAAACACTGATGTTAAAGTGAGTTTATGAGAGTTTATTTCACAAGTCATATTGAACTTTCAAGACTGTGATTTCAGTCAGAATCTGAAGAATGTCTTGTTTAAATCTCTCCCAAAGAGAAGTTTAACAAAGCCCACCAGGTATTAACTTTTCCTTCCTAAATATCAATAAACTTCAGGAAGAATACTTCAGAATTCACATCACACATCACAACTTTTTTTAAGAAGCTCAATGTTAGGCTTTTATTATTTTTAACAAAGCTTAAAAAATATACAAATGCAAAGCTTGTAAAGATAGAACTCAGGAGAAGACTAGGAAACACTATTCAGTTTGACCAAAATTAAAGTTCTTATATCATCACTTCAAAATTGAGATTTGTTAGCAAAGTACCTCTCTTGAAAGTACACTCACAGAGGAGTGCAGATCCTTGTGACAACAATTCCCCGTTCTTGGAAAGGTTTTGTTCCTGGTTATCTCCACTCAGGGTAGCTGACAAAATGTCCCCGGCTCTGGCCATCGAAAGGATTTCACATCCACCGCCCCTGATGTTTGCTGGCCACCATCCCCACCGCTGAAAGGTTCTCCTGCCGCTGCCAAAGCCAGCAGAGCTGTTTACACCAAACCAGAGGAAGGAGTGAGACACTTCCAACAACTCCAAAATGCCTCTCAAGATCCAAAACATCAGGCTGCTCTCCATGCCTTCCTGGCAAAACAAACACACTGCAAGAGTGGGGGTGGGGGAAGCCTGACACACTGCTAGGAAAAAATAATTCTGGGAGTTGTGAAAATCCTGCCGAGAACTTAATGCTGAATGTAACATTAAATATAAAACTGAATAATGAAGCCAGTCTACCATAATCCCGGTGACACTTTTACAATTCTTTTTCAGCTTGGAACTGCTGCCCTGCCTCCCCTTGCAGAGCTGCCGGCTCGGGAGGAGGGTGAGCAGAAGAGGACGGTGCTGGGAGCAGAGCTGCAGCCCTGTGGTACTTTCTAGTTCAGTCACTGAAAATAGAAAGGAAGGAAGTGCTTATTATTCCTCCACGATGCTTACTCCAGAACTTTAGGGGAGGGGATTCCCTGGGGTTTAGGAATGCCTCTCCGAGGAGCAGAGGCTGACAGATCCCAGCAAACCCCAGACCTCCCTGGGGATGGCTGCTGCTGCCACGGCACAGCTCCAGGGTAAGCCATTTTCTCAGCACACATCAAACTTTACTCTCTCTATGCTCCATGGCTTCGCTTCTTAACGAAATGGAGAAATGCAAGTCATGCTTCAGATGGTCCAATTCACATATAACAAGCAAACACATAAAACCCACACTAATACAAATAAAGACTTCCCATTACTTAATTCCCTCTTTTTCATTTTTTTTTTTGTTCAAGGGGTCCTGGAAGTTCAAGTTGCACTACATACAACAACCTGGATTCCAAATGACCAGACCAAAACCAAACATTTCTTCATTTGTCAGTCTCAGGAATGTCCTGCTAAGAGTCTTTAGTAAAAACAAATACGATTTAAATATTATTTTAAGATTGCTAGAAAGTATGACAAAACTAGCAAATAACTAATTAAGTGGTGCAGGGAAGGCACCAATTAATAATGCAACAACCTACATGGTATTTTAAAATCACGAAGCTGAACTGAGCACAGCTGCATAATCCCTGGAAAGCTTACACTTTCCTAAACTTTCTAAAGTCTCTGCTTTTATATAGGGTTAAGCACAACATACTGAAATACTACGAGTTTTACTCATGTCCTGTCTTCTTAGTCACTTATATAATTTTAATGTCTTGCTCCGGGTGCCTGCAGAGGAAAGGAACATGGTTCAAGCTGAACAGATTCAACACACAGAACTGGAGACCTCTCTATTTTAAGTGGGGGAGGGACAGCACAGACCCCTGAACATCCTCACTCTTCTCTGAAAGCACTGCTTTATTTAGTGCTCAGCTCGGGGAGCGTGTCTTTGCCTGACTCACGACTTCCTGCTGCCTCTGAGCATAACCATTAAAACCAAAAACCACTGCCCCCTCCCCCATCTAGCAAATTACTAAACCACCTTTCCTCATCCAATCCTAACATGCTCCCATAGCTCTTATTAATTTACTCTGTCACCTGATTTTGACTTTTCTTCTTTTCTACAGATAATTCTATTATTTTTCTTCCTCAGTTCCTCATTTCATCCACACTGCTATTCAGCATGTAATGGAACAATTCTGCCTCTGTGAACAGGAATGCGAGTGGGCACAAAAGTATTAAGCAAGGAAAGCAGCTATATTCAGAGTATTAAAACTATTATCTGCAGGGATCTGTGTCATCAAGCAACCCTTGCTTACCGTAACTTAGCCAATTTCAGGAAAATCTGACCAACTTTTTCAGACTATAGTTATTACATAGTACAGTAACAGAATCTATTTTTAAAAAGTATGATACTAAATAAATTATATTTTATCAGCCTGGAAAAGGAAACACAAATAAAGGCAAAACTGCAGCAACCTCCTTTCAGTAAGCCAAGAACAAGCGGGATTACAATTCCTAGTCTGTAAGGCAAATATTGTCAATTCCTTATTTTCTTATCTTTTAAATGCACACACACACCTGGAAATGAATAAACAGCACGCATGCATTTTGGAAGAACTGTGGAATTCTGTAACTTTATTTCAACGAGACAGCAGCATGAAAAAATATTGAGAAATGGAAGTGCTCCACATGTTCAAATCATCATATGCTGATAAAGAAACATAATGGACAATTTTCACCTCTTACTTCTCTCTTCAAAATACAATGTATTTGCAGAGTCTTAAATTTCAGACTTTTCAATTTCCAGAACAATCATTTTACAGTTGACTTGACATTAAATTGGCTTTAACCCTATGAGAGGAACACCCAAGCCACAGGCGCTTTGGGAGACTGTGAGCGTGAGCCAGGGGCATACCCACAGGAGGCAGGCAAAGGGAACCATTTCCTTGCTGCAGAAGCGATTACATAAAACCAGAAATGCCTTGTTAAGAAGATGAGTTACAAGTTCAGGTGGAATTAATGAAACAGAAGCCGAGGCCTACAGATGGCCTTTGCAGAGCTTTGGGTTTGGCCATTTGCCAGGCAGAATCTAGAGGTTTATGTTCACCCGGTCAGGAGGCTTGAGGAGTTTGTACTCAGATGGTTCCCATGCACCATGTGATTTCACAACCATGTCAACAGAAAGTCACATCAGGTTTTTTTAAAGGGAAACAGCTAACTAGACTGCAAGAAAAGGAAATAAAGAAACCATTCTACTGCATGGCTACGACGGAAAGAAAGACAAAGAAAGTAAGGAGAAGCAACAGACCCGTCTCTTAAAACCTGTTTTGAAGGTGCAGTCCTGCTCAAACAATAACACAGCTGCACTCCCTGCGGAGCTCTGCACCCGCGTGCCTCACGCAGACATCACCCACATGGGAATCCAGGAAACACAGGAGGCTGTGCATAATGCATCCTCCTCTGGAGGAAGGTGGTTGCTCCCGCACCGCTTTGCCAGGTTAACACCAACTGTGCCGGTGCGCTGTCTTCCCCCAGGGTACTCTGAGAATTCCCTCTTGTTTAGTCCCTCATTCCCCTAACCTGCAAATCTGGGGTGCTAAAGCAAAAGTGGATTCGAAGATAAGGCTGTGGAACGCTGACTTTTTTTTTTCCCCCTTTTTTCTGTTGCCAGCATTAACAAAGGTTCCCTGTTGGACGGCTGGACCATTTCTCAAGCTGGAAGGTCAGTTACTGATAAAAGGCTTTGGAACAAATTACTTAAGTACATTTATCATCTTTCCTCTATAAGTTGCTCCCTTTAACCAACTGTATTTTAGGAGAGAGAAAAAAAAGGGATTGGTTAGGAATTAAATTACCAGCAGTTAAGCTCATTCACTGTGTCTTGCAGACAATTTGAGGTTGCCAAAGGGATGCAGAAGAGCAGAAGTCATCCAGAGACTTAGTCAGGCACTTCCATCTACTCAACAGAAAACACTAAGGAGTGTCTCCTCACCCATGCTGGAATTTCAGATTCTTTGTTACTTCACTATCCTTTTTTGGGGTACATTTTGGTTTTATGTCATGTCCCTGTCTGAAAGAGTTTGGAATTTTTTCTTTGGGAGGATATAAAGCACAGAAACCCAGAGAACACAGACTGCTTCTAAATCTTCTACCACGCAAATAACTCGATGCAGAAATCTAATAAAAGAATATGAAATCTTTGATGGGTAAACCGCTTACCAGAATTTTGAATTTCTTTAGCCATTTTCTGGGGCCAGATGCAGGAAGACTTCTATACCACCAAAATAAATGGCTAGCACGGCACATCTAGACAGTGACAGGGGTTCTGGTTTCACCTAATAGACAGCTTTTCCTTGTTTCAAGAGGATTTTTCTGCTGAGAACTTTTCTGTGTATCTGCTACCACCAGACTGCCTGGCATCAGATGCAAATGGTACTGAAAGCTAATGAAATGAGCTTGGTACAGTTCATCCAGCAGTCTGCAAGTGGGCAGGCTTCTGCATTAGCCCCCTGAAGATATAAGCAAACTCCCATTTTTTTGACAACATGCGGCATTAATTTAATCTAACCCCACACATCTCTGATACAGACACATACACTTAATGGTACCACCCAGAAACCTTTTACAGAGGGGAAAAAGGCATTTAGGGGATGTGGTTCACCTGAGCTATTACAGGCTCCACGTCAGGATGAGATGAATTACAAGCTAGGAATTACTATTTCCTTTCAGCGCAAAGGATGCTGGCTAAGTCACAGAAAATGACAAATGTGAGAGGACATAAATGACAGCTAGAAACTTTGCAAGTGGTTCTGGTCTCTGTCAGTGGCAAACCAAGGCTGAGCCCCACCATTCAGTCTTACTCCTAAAGGAGGTGCTGCAGAACCAGAGAATTGGGGTAAACACAGAGCTGGGAGAAGCTGTTGGTTCTCAGAAAAGGGCAAGTTTAAGGATTACAAGATTTTTTTTCACCCAGACCCCAACACTTCTGTCTGTACAGTGACTGTCCCATCTCCCCAGAGGTTCCAAAGTAAACAGCCAGTAGTGTACATGCACTGTAACTGGTACTATTGGGTGGAAGGAAGGTTACCTGGGGATCCCAGCTGGAGAACTGTGTCCAGCTCCAGGGTCCTCAGCACAGCAGAGACCCACTGAAGGGGGCCCAGAGGAGGCCACAAAGGTGATCAGAGGGCTGGGGCACCTCTTCTGGGAGGAAAGGCTGAGAGCTGGGCTTGTTCAGCCTGCAGAACACAGGCTCTGGGAAGGCTTCACAGCGGCCTTTCAATACTTAAAGGGGGCCTACAGGAAAAATAGGGACAAATATTTTAGCAGGGCCTGTCACGATAGGACAAGGGGCAGAGGTTTTAAATTAAAGAAGGGTTGATCTAGACGAGATATAATGAAAAACCTATTTCACAGTGAGGATGGTAAAACACTGGCACAGACTGCCCAGAGCAGTGGCGGATGTCCCATCTCTGGAACATTCAGGGTCAGATTGTACACGGCTTGGAACAACCTCATCTGGTTGAAGATGTCCCTGTTCTTTGCAGGAGATTTGGACTGGGTGACCTTTAAAGGCCTCTTACAACCCAAACTATTCCGTGATTCTACAATTCTATGATTTTACCTCAGCCTCATTTTAAGAAAATTGAAAATTGCTTCAGAACACAGAACTATCAGCTATCATTTCTGACTGCATCTTGTAGCACCCAAAAATAGTGAACCTGGCACAGAGCACTACTGAGGTTATTCTGACAAGACTCCTGCCTTAAAAGACTGCATGGGCAGTACAGCATAACAAAGCCTCCATCATCCAGTGCAGTATATACAATACCAGAAAGGAAAGGAGGACAAGAACTTCAGAACATTAAGTGCTATGCTAATTGTTGAGATTCAGCACACTGTTAATGCAGAATTAAGAGTTGTCCAGAGATTCTTCATGCTGTAATACTGCAGAAAGGGTCTCCTCCTTGTACAGGATGTCACTTTCTACTATTCCAGCCTGAAATCCTTCAGGCTTGAAGGATTTGAAGAAACACATTTTCACCTACTTAAATACCAAGTTTTACATGTAAATTACTGATTATCCAATACATAAAGACTCACTGATTTTGAGTATTTTAAACTAGGCTGTCAGAGTGCTAAAAAGTTATTTTACCAAAATACTCCAGTTTTTATGCCAACACAAACTGGTCTTCAATCCTACATCGGTTGGTTTTCAACAAACAAAATGCTTAACTGCCCACTCCCACCCAACAGCTGACATCCAGCATCCCTGCACTGACAGCACAGAGTGTCTTTCAGCTTTTACTCTCCTCTACATAATGACACGCAGAGTAAAATATCAGGATGAGAGTCTATAAAATCCCAGTGTTTGCAAAATATTTCAGCATGTTCATAAAATGCTTAGAAAATGTGACATCATCCACCTTTACATTTTACATCTATATCACCGTGCTAGACTCAAAGTCTCCGAAAATGTCGTAAGGTAGAGGGTTAGATCAGCAGCACAGAGGAAAGTGCTATCATTTCAGAAAACAATACTGATCAAGCACTCAGTGTTCTTTCTTGTCAGTACCAAATCACTAGAATACATGCTGAAAGAGATCTTTGAGCCTGAAGGAACATAAATCAAAAGGTCCAGAGAACGCTTGCTACTAATTTCCACCACAATTTTTGAAAAGAGAAAACCCTCTGCAGCAGCATCATACAGCAGCTCATAAAATACAATCAAGTGATGATCTTTAAAACCGGTAAAGAAGAGACTTCACTTTAATTTTATCTTGATACAAAATTACATCTTCATAAAAACTGCCCAGAAACATTCTCCTTAAAACACCTGCTGGCTAAGATGCATCTTTCAGACACTTCTACCTCAGAGTACTATGAGTGACCACGCAGCCACATCACCTCACTTTGGGGGCCACTTAGGGACTTTTCAAAAGAGTACATTTCTCCTCAGTGACCTGTTGGGTAGCTTCTCTCGACTGACCCTGGGAAGTAAGAAAAAGTCGAGTAGGTTCAAGGTGACACAACACAAAATCAGATTTGTGTACTGTACGTACTGAAACTTGGTCAGAAAAGGGCCACGTCCTGACTCGGACGGGACAAATCCATATGTAACAACTGCTCTGGCTGGGTACTGGCAATTCTCCTTAAAGCTACTACAACCTTAGATTCATGTTCAGTAGTTTATGAGCCACAGACTTCAAAACACACATAGGTAGGGGGTTTTGCAGCTTATTTAGGAATAAATCAAGATTATGAAAAAGGCTCATAAACTTCACTGAGTAGATTGTGAAGTTATTTACAAAAAACTAAGAGAGCTGCATATTGGAACTTAATGAAGAACTGTCGGTACTTTTACCAGCACAAATATCAACAAGCACTACCAACCAGGGTGAAATATAAAATGCAATATATACCAGGAATAGTACTAAAAAAAAATATACTCAACTGTTCACTACTGGAAAACACTTTTGGAAAGTGACAAGAATGGCATACTCCATGACAGGCTGGTATTTTGGTATGTGCACACAATCTGGAAGCACAGAGAAATACTTGAATCTTTTGTCAATGTAGAGAAGAAAAAAAGCAATGGAAGCTGAAGAGAACAAAAACTTAAACTCCTCTAGTGTTCTGACAGAGGTAAAATGACAGGAGCTAGAAGAAAAGCCTTTCAAACCAGAATCCTATAAAATCTGACTAGGGTTCCCTACTCTTTTTCTAATGCCAGTTCTAGAAAGACATGTGTTTGTAAACACATGACTTAATTCATATTTGAAGGTCACAGCTCTGTCTGAGGTTTCATACTGGCTTAGGAATGACAGAAATACACATCCTGGATTTCAAACGGTTTGTCAGCTGAAGTTGAGGGCAGGAAGCAGCTTATTTGAAATAGGTAGTAAGAAACAAATATCCCATAATAGAGGTTATGAACCAGAAAAAGACATAGGCAGCAGGCAAAGCCTTGGAGGAGACATGCTCCTCTCCAACAACTAAAGCTCTACATGAGTTTGCACATTCCATCCTCAACAATTAAGAGCCTCGAATTAAGCCATTAGGAGCTGACAAGTAATTAATTTCATTATCTCTTTTTCCCCCACTACAGCAGCATCCACAGAACACTTCCCTTCTCTGTCCAGCAAGTGGAGGCCCTGAAGGAATCCTGACGGCTATAAAAGGTAAAAAAATCTCTTTCTGTTATGCACCCCACAGTTAATCTCAAGTATCTTTTCCCCTCTGATACAGGAATTCATGTAACAAAAAAGAATTTCAATATCTCTGTTTTTCAAGTGTTTTACCTTTTTTTTGAGGGGAGGACATATGTGTGTGTTAACACCTTATGCTGTCTTGCTTTCAGACACTGCCAGGACTTCCTCAGAAAAACAAAAGCAGTTCTTTATCCACTTGCAACAGTTAGTGGAAATGCCTTATTCAAGTAAACATTTAGGCAGCAGCCTGCCTAGCACCCCAACTAGAGTTGACTGATCTTTGATAACACCAGAGGAACAAGAGATTGCAGGGAAGCAATAATTCAATTACCCTATTTACAGTAACATAAATCACAGTATACACAGGGGAGCTTCAGTGTTCAGCCAGCAGCAATACTACAACAGCTCAATCTAACACAAGGCACGGCAGTGCCTCAGCTCAGAAGACAGGGCACAGTCTGCTGGTGTTTGATTTCGCTGATACTGTGAGATAGAAATTATTTGTGAACAACCAGAGTAATTATTGAGGGGGAGGAGGAGTTAGGAAGGCCTCAACATTTAGAGTATTTCAGACTCCAATAAAGATGCTAAAAACACACAACAGTCCTACTACTCAAAACAGTATCTGGGTATTCAAGATGTCAACCTGAATATGCTCCAATAGAAAGGACACAACTTGCAGCTCCCTGGGTAATAAAAACCTCTACAGCATATGCTTTAATTCCTAGATCTGCTTCATGCAAAATGCCCCCAGCACACTCAAAAATCTGCCACTGCACAAATAAACAGAGGCTGCAGTAAATTAAAAAAATAGAAACATGGAGCTGCCACAGCCAATGCCGCAAACAGCATGTGGCACTTGCTTTATGCACAACGCCAGAATTTACTGCAATTAAGACATACGTTCTAAAATTATAAACATGTGACCAGACAAAGCTCACTGGTTTTAACAAACTGCTAATTAAATTGGAATCCTCTTATCCTCCCTCTCTCTCTCTTTAGCTGAATGAAGCAGCAACTGTTACAGCATAGTAGCTCATGCAAAATAGACGCTGAACAACAGGCTTTCCTGTTAGGTCACCGTTAAGCAGGGGAATCTCCCGTGTGCGCCCGGCTCTCGTAGCAGAGCAGGGAGCGCACAGCAGAGAGCACAGCTGGGCTGCTCTGTGCCAGACTGCGTTCTCAGAGACCTACCGGCTCCTCGCTCTTCGAGCCACGAAAGCCGCCCCTCGCAAGCTTTAGGGCTGGATTGAAAACGAGGGTGCTAAGTAATTCATCCCACCCAGGGGGTGGAGGAAAGAGAAATCCCAAACAATGCAGACCGAATCAAACAAAAATCCCTCACCCTTTCGTTCCCCCTTCCAAACTTCTCTCGACTCCTCCGTTTCCCATCGCCCTCAGGATTTTCCTGTGCGGCAAAGCAGCTCTGTTCAGCCTCTAACCGCAGGCGAACCGAACTAATGAAATAAGTATTTCCCAACCACGACGGCAAATGTCATCAGAGCTCATCTCCCTCCCTCCAGCTCGGAGCTGGGATGAGCCCAGCGGCGCCCGCAGCCCGCCCAGCAGCGGAGAAGGGATTCCCCGCAGGTCACGGCCAGCTGCTCGGGAGGCTCTGAGTACCGCGGGCAAGCGGAACGGGAAAGGGCAAAGGCACGGCAGACCGAGGAACGCCCTACGGCGCAGGGGAGCCGGCAGCTGTTTGTGCCGCTGCGGGCAGAGACATCGAACTTCCTCCGGCACCGCATCTGCCCCCGCCGGAGCCCCCGGCCTCCCCGCGGGGCATCGCCCGCAGCCCGGCGCGCTGGCCGCCCGCCCGCCGGCCCCGGGCTGCCC